>JAEAOA010002232.1:1975000-2133464 GCA_016746295.1 Potamilus streckersoni
TAATGTAATCTACCCATATATGACAAAATTTAACCTGATTCCCCACCCACAGAAAACTTTTTTATAAAAATATTGATGATGCTCCGATGTCCCCTCAATAAAAATTACAATTACACCTCAAAAACTGCTACCATATATGCGACTACAAATCTAATCATAAATTGATATTAATATTCATTACAAGAATAAAATAATAAAGCTTACTTGGGAAACAAGGGTCGTCAGCACATGTTGGTATCTTTACGCAACGAACGCCGTTCCCATAGTAACCACCTGGGCAAGCACCGCATCGATAACTTTGTTCTGTTTCCTGGCAACGAACTCCAACGTAACAGGGATTATCAGCACATGTTATTCTTGTTGCTGGAGGTGCTCTTGCTTAAATTGTTACAAAAAAAAGTTAAATTCAAATGTGTAAGTTTATTTATTTATTTATTTATTTATTTATTTATTTATTTATTTATTTATTTATTTATTTATTTATTTCTGTCCCTTACTTTTCAGTTAACTTTCATGCAATCTGAATTGCATGCTTACCTTTGCATAGATCATAAAGAGCAGTTAATGCCTAAAAATACCAATAAAATTCGCTTAATTCAAATTAAGGATGCAAAAACTCAAAATCTCAAAATGTCTTAATACATCTCGAGTATTGATGTCCCACTCAAAACTGATCTAAACACAAAACTTCAGGTGTGGAAGGAAGTACGGACAGAAGAACATGGTAAAATTATACATCATACCACTGTAATCTTTGGGCATATATATATATATATATATATATATATATATATATATATATATATATAGAGAGAGAGAGAGAGAGAGAGAGAGAGAGAGAGAGAGAGAGAGAGAGAGAGAGAGAGAGAGAGAGAGAGAGAGAGAGAGAGAGAGAGAGTTACCACTTCTGCACATATCACACTGTCTCAACAAGTCACGCATATCCCTAGTTTCTCTTGTCTGAAAAATAAATAATAAATCAATAAGATACACAGAACTAGCATATTGCAACCTACTTATAGAAATCTTTTTCATTAAAGGGCAATGATTTTCTATCGAAAGTACTCTGTGTGTGTGTGTGTGTGTGTGTGTGTGTGTGTGTGTGTGTGTGTGTGTGTGTGTGTGTGTGTGTGTGTGTGAGTGTGTTCACGCGTGTATGCGCAGGCTCTTTATACTTGTTCAATTCATAACAGAAGTAATTAGTAATAGTTCATAACTCATTCCGCATTTTATAATCGGAGCGATACGTTATGTCCCCTTGACGAGTGAGCTTTAGCTGTCTGGCTTATTAACAACCTGTCAGCGTGAGAAATGAGGTTGCGCCATTTCGCAGTGTTTCAATCCCTTTAGGGATTCGAAAAGCGAAAAACAATGAAAATAGTTGTCTTTTAAATCTTTGCATCACAAATTGGTTTTTGTTGGTATTCCAAATTGCAGTATAACCAGGACACAGGGACCTCAATCTCTCGAAGTGGTCCAGGTTCACTCTCAACGTCTGAAACGGCCTGTGAGCCATATAATTAAACTACAAAACTGCTTCCAACGCCAATATATATATATATATATATATATATATATATATATATATATATATATATATATATATATATATATATATATATATATAAGAGAGAGAGAGAGAGAGAGAGAGAGAGAGAGAGAGAGAGAGAGAGAGAGAGAGAGAGAGAGAGAGAGATTGTTCAAAACAATGACAAATAATTTTTACCACTCGCCGTATTATATCAGACATTAATGTAAGAATAAAAATGATATTTAATATTTGGCTAATCAGACAGGAATTGTGTCGGGGAGTAACACAAGAGGATGCACTTGCTCATTGATTACTACTACTGATTACTACTACAGTACTTTGTTCTACATCACACAAATAGTGGAAGTTGTTCGAATATAGACTTGTGGTGGTGCTAGTGGTTGGGAGATTAACAAACGTTCAGATATATACGTCATTAGCGGAAGAAAAGAAATATATGGAGCGTGCGGATTGGTGGAAATAGATATAGCCAACGCGTTATACTTCTTTCAGTCCAACCATAGAACGAGTTGTTTCCATAAAGTAACTTAGTTGTTGTAATGTTTTCCCAAGGCTTCACATGTATATTACCCATGTGTGAGTGCCGAAATCAATTCAGTTTTGAGCTGCATTTTGAAAATCATGGTTACTGGAACTGAACTATCAGCTTCCATTTTATATGATAGTTAGGGTTTTGGATCTAAACGTTTCTTAGGTAGACTACACGTTGCGCAAAGGCAGACCATTACTAATTCTAACGCTGAAATTTGAAAGATCAAGGTCATTTGACCCAAAATTTACTTGTATGGGTTTAATCTTCCTAAGTTCATTTTTATTAAATATTATAGATAGTCTACATTTAGGCACAAACCTATTAAGTGTTATACCTAGAGTTTAAAGACAAAAAGTATCATATTGGGTTCCTTATGGTAAGTCTACTTTTGTCACGATTTCTTCATTTAAATTTTATAAACTTCGTAGTTTGTTACACGTAAGAAGGGCAGCTCACTGATTAGTCTGTAGTTGCTAAAACAAAGATCAAGGTCACTGAGAATTAAATGGTGGAAATAATGCATAGTTTATGCATAGTAACTCAACTTACATGAACCAGATTTTCAGTAGACATCATACGTTTACTAAATCTAGACAGTAGCTTATCGTGGGTCGGTGGTTCTTTGCACTGATTTCCCGGTTTCTTCCTCCACCAATAATACTGGCTGCCATGTATAGCCTATCATGTGCTGAAAAATGGCGTTAAGCCCCAAAACAACAAAACAACAAAAAAATAAAGTAGCATCTCCTTGCGAACCAAAACTAATGTCTCAAGGACTAGGTGGCTAGCCTTTATCAACCAATGAATAAGAGGTATTAGAGTTCGAATCCTGCCAAGACCTTATTGCGTGTAAGTAAAATATTTTATTCCCATAGCCTTGGCACTAGTCTTACATGTGGCTCTGTGCCGTTGAACATCATCCATTGAACTAATCAGACATTAAACCATTGTGCAATCTGATTAAAATCACATCTCCAGTGTTATACCACATTAGGGGTTATGTTCTAACCTATGTTATTGCCATAATCACTACTTTGATCAACCAATCAGATGAAGTCTTATATCTTCGTAATTGAAGATAGAGCAGTGTGGATGCAGAGCAGGCATTTTATTCGATGTGATGTGATTTTGATTTTTAACGTAGCTTTAAGAATTTTTCAGTCATATCGTTACGATGTCTGCAATGTGGCAGTTTATAGTGATGTCTAGCACTGAGGCATCATGCCGCAGACATGTGGCATGATGTCCCAACCACTCACATTATCGTGACACAGGCCGACCAGTCTTAACACTAACCTCTTATTGCTGAGCGTCAAGCGAGACAGCTGTTAGTACCATTTTTGTAAGACTTTGGTATGACTCGACCGGGGATCGAACCCACGACCTCCCGCATCGGAGGCGGACGCTCTAACCACTAGGCCACCGGAGCTGTGACTTTATTCGAACGATCTGATTCCAATACAAATTTTTGAAAGCTGCATGACCTTTGAGTGGTTGCCGTCAGATCTTCACGCAAGACATATGAGATCTGATTTTAATAAGACTGGTCCATTGAGAGGCATCAAAATTACACCCTACACTGTTTATCTTCGAAACTGCGGTGTAGTTTTGTCTCATATTTGAGCATACCTATCACCTTCAAAATATTCATTATGACGTTTCGAAGAAAATATTTAAAACATAAACTTCATGAGCAATAATATCAATTAATTTCATTAAAATAATGCCAATTAACATCATTAACATTTTACAGCGATTAATGGTTTTAGCATTAACAGCAATATCATTAGCATTAACGGCAATTAAGATCAAATGGCAAGAAATTTGTTAACTAACTTGCATTTCAATTTCCCTCTGTAACTGTCGTACAGCATATGTCAAATCTCGTACAGATTGTGCCATGCTGTGCCACAAAGTTTCTGTCAATGAGAAAATAAACCATTGACATATAACGAGACAATAAACCTTTAATTATGTGATGAAACATTAAACTATTAACATATAATGAGACAATAAACCACTGACATATAATGAGACAATAAACCACAGACATATAATGAAACAATACACCACTGACATATAATGAGACAATACACCACTGACATATAATGAAACATGTACCATCACATGCCATAACAGTTCTAAACCATAATCAAATACTTGCTTCAGCTAACTCTCGTTAACTTGTATCCCATTGATGAATGTCTAAAACAAAATGAAGTGGACTGTTGGATATACGCTTACCCAAATTATATATGTCCTTTGACCTCATCCTTTCCTTGTATATATACCATAACGTAACAAATAACTATACATGAGCTTGATAGTTTTTGTTCTAAATATTATAGAAATACAATGAAACCTGCCTCAACGAACGCCTTTATACAAATAACACTTGCTTACAATGGACTTTTTTTCATTTTTTCCAGTTTTGTTTTTCATATTTGACTTCAATCTAATGATAAAATTCTGTCTTGTAGATGACAAAACACGAGAGTCTGAATTCAAACTAAAAATTTGTGATCAACAAGTCCGAAGAGACTCGACTTTGAACACCTTTTCTTGACTTGCTGGTATAAAATTGAATCTCAGATTCATGACTAAGTATTTCGTGATGTTCAAGATTTTTGAGTGTCATTTATAGATAGATTCCATGTCATAGTAAAATGTAATCTCATCCCATAAAAATTTCAAGCAAAAAACTTCAAACGACTGAATACCAATCCACTAGCATTATGCGAGAGCTTAGCCTGCATGTTTTTGTGTTTGTTTTGTGTTTTGTTTGTTGTTTTTGGAGCAGGGGTCGAGGAAGAAACGTGAAAAATACAAAACTCCAGAAAACTCATTGTAATTCTAGTCCTGAAAAAAAACCCCACAATTTTTTGACACATTAAGTACTATCAATAATTGGGTTCTACAATGATTGCATATTTGAATAACTCCGGCTGTTACTGTGGAAGCTGCCGACTCCATGTAAAGATGAATATCGAAGATCCACATACCAAAAGGAAATGTGTCTTGTGGATAAACCGTCTATAAAGATGGGCTTTAGTTTCATCAAAGAGACTGAAAATAATAAATACCAGACAGTATAATGGAGATAGACGCTTCCAGTTTATAGGAAAGAACTTAAAGTAAATTCAAACAAGGACGTCTCAGCACAGTTAACTACAAACACTGGTTAACGAAGTAGTTGAGAGCGCGATTTAAATTTCTAGCTTGCAGCAATATTTAAATCAAAAAGTTAGTTTTACATAAATTGGTTATTGAGAAATATAAATGAATTCAATTTAATAAATAAAGCTATTCTTACTTGAACTGAACGTAGAGATTAGTATCATGCAGAAATAATCCTTTCTTTGTCAATTGTTTGAGTGCATGACTGCAGTGCACGCCATCTACATAACCAGATACCGTTTCTAATGTCATTAGTATTGTTTAATTCAGAACTTACTATTAAACTCCAATTCAAATGTTTTACTCTGTAATTCCTCATTGTGCAAAGTGCTGCAGATGCATTCAGCAGGGCATCATAATTCACGAATTTGTTTAAGATTTTTTTCCTTATTGATTTTTTGAGGCATTACATCACATAAAGGTCCTTTAGATCCAATATCTAACAGAAATATATCACTCACTCTCATATATTATATATAAAAAAACCCTTTTCCGTTTAGACACATTTTGGAGATTAGAGGAATATCCAGACGATCGCATTAACTGGGTAGAGGGTTAATAATGTTACAGGTAGATTTTATGTTGTTTATAACTGTTGCAAAAGTATTAAAAATTAAAATAAAAGCCTTCCAGTAGTTATTTAGTGTAATTTTTGTTTAGATCATTAAGTTCAGATACACGTAATTTTCATGTCATGAAAAGCTGTTTCATGAAAACTACATGTCATTCGAAGATTTTTCTCTAAGTTTGTATATTATTTTAAATCTTTTGATAGTTATTATTGACAGTCTTAATGTTTAAATGAGTATAACAAAATTCAACATGACTTTTATCCCAGTTGCAATTTTTTTTATAAAAAAGGAAGGATTATATCTGCTTTTTTTCTGCATATATCTCTATCTGTTTGTCTGTCAGTTCATTCATTAGTAATGCAATGTGTCACCTGGACCATTAGAAGACCAATAGTCCTATATATATATATATATATATATATATATATATATATATATATATATATATATATATATATATATATATATATATATATATATATATATATATATATATATATATATATATATATAATAATAATAATAATAAATTACGTGCATTAAAAGTATCTTGGAGTGGGTTGGACATATTTCACAGCCTAATAAACTAACCCCACTTGTATCTCTATAATCTGAAAACATCTTCAATATTTACTGTATAGTGTTATGTATATTTAAAATGTATTTGTGCTTGACCTTTTGTCCAGAATAGAGGATAGAGTGTTTGTGTGTACATGTTTTTAGTTATAAAAATTGTTTACTGATATTTGACGTCCATTTCAAGCTTTATTTACAAACATAGAATGTTCTAGAAGAAAACTTATGACCCACATCCTGGTCCTTTTATTGTCCCTTAGGTTCGTATTAATTGTGTGGTAGACACAATTAGTCATCCTAATTTTGATATCAGTCTATGGTTTACTTTTAATAAAAGAGGAAGGTATAATGATCCAATTTTCCTTGTCCGTTTGTATGTGTGTGCTTGTGTTGGTCTTTAAAAAATGATTGGGTCGGTAAGAACAGATGGTGTGTCACATTACTCTTTCAGATACTTTACATATTCCATACACATAAGTCAGCATAAGTCTTTAGTATGTGTGTGTATGTATGTTGTGTGTGTGTGTGTCTGTGTGTGTGTAAGAGTGAATGTTGATCAGTGCTGAATGATACTCATTTGCATCGCATACCATTTAAAACAATTTTTGTAAAAACTTACTATGTGTGAATAAGTATTAAATATTTAGTATATAGTGAAGTCACGAAGACTGGTTGCAATATTTTTAAACTATGACGAAATGTATTAGTATATATTGTATAGTGGCAGTCGATTATATGATTGCCATTTTAGTGTCAGACAGGCTTCCAGAGCGCCTGTTAGTCACGCGATGCCTCTCACCTTGGTCAGGGATATTCTTGGTCAATGGCCTATATATGACGTGTCTGACAGATATAGGGCAAGGCGGTAATCTCTACGATTATCTAAGTTTTGAGATTGACTACATCGCTTCGAAATGATGGTTAAGGTCTGACTTGACCGAATATTTTTCATCTTCCGGTAACAATGTTCTGGCGCGAATGATATAAATAGGACCGATTAAACAAGAAGAGATTTGGTAAATCTTTTATAACAGTTCCGAAAGGAATACTTATTTTTTTTAGAAGAACACTATGAACAGAAAATATTCAGAATAGTAAATGGATATTTAAAAAAACATGCTTCTTAAATCATAACATTTCTTGTAGCTAACTAAAATTGCTTTCTTAGCCATAAAAGTACTAGATCAGTGGGAGCTCGAGCAATTTGTTGTGCATTTTTTATGTGGAAAAAAAAAATGCCAATGGCCTACTTTCATTTCATGCTGCAGCCTTTGGCTTCAAGAAAACGTTACAGTGGCCTATGGTATCGGAAAGATTGAACAGCACTGTGCTAGATAACCAAAACAAAAAGTCAGCTTCATTAAGGAGGCAGAAATTGCATGCTTCCCAGGTAAATCATGCCACATCTTTCCAAGTTGAACTTCAAATATCATTGGCTGCATTTACTCCAATTTCCTTCAACAGTACATATTTTCACTCCTTTTATTGCTAGTTTTAACGGCGGCCTTACAAGGAACTCAAACTTCTGCTTACATAAAATATTAACCCACTCTTGTTCAACTGATGCTTTTATGGGCAAAATAGATTAATCACAACTTAATTATTGTAGTTGTATCGTTTCAAAAAAAATTAAAATAACAGAAATTAGTCGGAAATGTAGCCAATCACTGCACAACTCCGTTATTAATGAAGAATTTCCAAATGATCAAAAACAAATATTAACGAGCGGAATTCTGATTGCTTACCTGAACCAGGAGCGGAATTGAAGCTGTTGCTACCAGGTCCTGTTACTCTAACGTTGGTTGCTGTGGAAGACCTGGTCTGAGTCTGCCTTTCATCGACGGTTTCCTGAATTTGGCACCCCTGAACTCTAAGCATTGTGTCCAGATTGACTTGGGAATACAGATTATAATCGCTGCTTTTCTCCTGTGAAAGTAAGGAATGTCCAACTCAAAGTAGTTGAATTTAAAGACGTTAACTGGACGCAAGTCGTGTTATTTTTTATATTTTTGTAATTTTTTTGTTGTTGTTGTTAAAGTGTGATAAATCCGATTGTCAAATATATCTTCATGTCATGAGCTTTTGGATTATTTATGTACGAGCCTGACTCTTTACCGGCTAAGCTAGTGCGGCTCCCAGGCTATCTGAAAGTCTTTCATAAACGATGCTGTATTTGAAACATTTATATCTACCCTTTCTAACATCTGGGAACTAAATTTACCTTTCCCACGGCCTTTTATCAAAGGTGTGCAAATTACGGAAGTCTTAAATCTGTATGCGGAAAACAATTGAATTGTCAGGATATTTTATCTATCCTTTTTCTTTCAGCTGTTTTTTTATTAACCACAAAAATGAACAGAAGTACTTCCGGGATAGAGGCACTGAAAATCTTGAATGCATCACTCATGTATGCACTCTGAAGTCGGCTACAGTTGTTGAAAACAAGAGGTCCAAGTGAGTCAGATATCACTCACCGAGCTAACATAACTTGACCATTTCAGTACGCGCAGACTTATGTAGAATTGTAAGAACACATGATTTTTTTTAAACTATCCACAAACTTTTATTATACGTCCATTTTGCCTACTTCACCATTATCTAATTTTTAAAAAAAAATCCAAAGAAAACGGCACAGTCGTCCAAGATTTTTCAACGTTAATTTTATTGGCGGACTTTGCTTTTTGATTCATAGAGACACGTGAATTTTATGAATATAAAAGTATAATTTACACTGTTTTTGTGTTTAGCCTTGTTTTGTTTCTTTACACTTAGAAATTAAATTAAGAAGTATTTCAGGAGAAAAGCATATGAATAGGGATAGGGAACACTACTATAACTACTTATTAGGATTTTGTAATGTTAAAAATAAAACAATAAGTTTAATAAGTTTAAATCAATTTAAGAGAAAGATGCGAGTATTTGCTTTGATTATATGAAAAGCCGTAATGTACAAGGCAGATGAAAACAAATAAATAGCACATGCTTCATGCGCCTCAATATGGCAATGCTAACAACTCTCAAACTATTTTCCAGGTACATATTAAATACTCTTCCAAATCTTCAAATATTTAAAGTGTGGTATGTATCTAGAATTCACCACTAGCAAATCAGTCTTGATATTATTGGCGCAAAATTAATATTATTGCAAACAAACATCAATAATTGTGATAAGAAATTCTAATCAATAATATTGCACATTGTTTTTATTACCATGTAATTGTGCATTGATTCTATCACTGAAAAATCTAATCAGTGTTTCTTTAGTTACTCCTTAATTTTCCCTGGTGTAAAACAGAAACGCAAGATATTTCCAGCCCCCTTCTCCATTATTTTAATAGAGTCTCAAGATTGGGATTATTGATTTGTTTTGCAAAGTCATTTTATAGCCATGCATCGGTATCAACTAGGATGATTGCTTGCTATATTTCCATGCATTTTTATTCGGTTGTAGATTATAAATGCGTAATTTTTTTCCCAAAGATGTATTATCTTACCAATGTTTATAAATATTATATTGAGATGAATATATCTTCTATTCATTCATTCATTCATTCATTCATTCATTCATTCATTCATTCATTCATTCATTCATTCATTCATTCATTCATGCAATTCAATTTTAAATCAGTTTGCAAGGGAAAGAACTGTGTAAACCAAATTTGTGATTCTCAGTAGGGTTATTTACCTTTCATTAAGTGAAGAGAAAAGATAATTGCCTTAAAAAGAAAAAAATAACTATCACAGCATACGAACTAAGACCCTTTTCCAGCTAAACAGAACTTTATTATTATGCGCACATTTTAAAACTCATTGAATTTCTTGATAATACAAGCATTTTTAATAAACTGCTTTTCTTTTTAAAAAAATTCTCGAATCAGAAATAGTCACTAAAGTACTGACAAGTTCGGGTAATTTTAGATGCAATAAAACCTCGTTAGGATGAGTAGATCATCTAAGGTCTTGATGACTAAAGTTTACCGGTACTCAAAATGAGATCAAATATACAGTCCTAGGTTCGAAACAAGTTCAGCCTATTATACGGAAGATCACCTCATTAATATGTGCAGATCTTGCTGATCATGTAAGCTTATATTCCACGACTGATCGAATTGGATTAGAAATATGGCTTCCTGTTTGCTAAAACGGAAATGCTGACTGACAGCCAACTGATGACGGATGAATACAGAGTGCCATGCCATAATCTCACCTAGCATTAGCACCAAGTGATCTAGTAACGAACAATATGGAGAAAACTGTGTTAGAATAATAGCTGTGGAAAAGTGAATATTAGTGCTTTTTATAAGAGACTGTAAGTCTGAGAAACTTTGATCACAAGGAAAAGAAAGTTGGTCTGAGACACCTGCATCATAAGAAATAGTAGGTCGGTATAAGACACCTACATTGCAAGGAACAGACAATCGGTGTGTCTTAACGTTTTTTTCTATTTGTTCATGCGAAAGTTAATACCAGTTAGCCACTAGCTTAGCTTAGGCAACGATGGGCGTGACCATAGAAAAGGCGGACACATTTTTGTAAGAGTGGAGTGTACTACTGAAAACAAAAATAGCTTCGCTACATTACTTACAACAAGCAGATTTCCGAGCATGGACTCTCTGATCGGCACCTCTGAGCTGTCCTCACCCACTAGCTGGCAATCTAGATAGAGGCGGAGGCCATTGGAGGCTGATGGTAAGTCACTGAAATGCATCAGGAACCGGCTGTCTGTCTGTCTGCTCAAGAATCTCAAGGGGAAGTTGATGTTGTATTCTCTACCATCCCGAGATCTCACTTGTACTACCACTTTAAACATATACATAATATGGCTTTAAAATAACTTGTTGTTTATATGAATACAGTCCATTTTTTTTAATGCGACGATGTGTAGTGTGGCGCGCTGCTTTGATGTATAGCATTGTTAAGTGGTTTAGTGTAATGTAGTGAAATAAAACGTGGTCTAGTGTAGTGCAGTATAAAGGTGTGCAGTGTAGTGATTGTATTTTAGTGATACTGTACATTGTGGTGTAGTGTAGTGTAAAGTAGTGTAGCATAGTGTAGTATTGCGTTTTATAGTATCGTGAGGTGTTTTATTGAGTTGGTAGTTAAGCGGATATTAATGGATCGTCGTTTAGCACAGTGCATCATAATATATTATAGGTTTTGTGATGTGATTTATTGTAGTTTTATATGGAGTGGACAAAGGTTGACAGGACTAGTACTTATCCTAAAATACGTCAGTGTGATATATTTAGTAACGTGTACTAAATAATAGAAAATAATTCATATTCATTAAAGGATTTGGTCTTCAACATATTACTGTAGATTCCACAGTTATGAGCTTAACTATTTGATATTAATAGAATTTACAATTATATTTATATCGATCACCGCTGAGTATAGCAATGTTTCTGTTTAAGGATTATGATGGAGAACTTTTCTTATGAATGTTGGCCGAAAAAGCTTTGTTGGTAGAGTTCTCAGCTAAGCATGCTTGTGTTCCGCGTTAGAGCTTGTATGATAATAAACCAATAAAACGAGTAAATAAAGAAAATTTTTAAAAAATTACCTTTCGGCTCTCTAAAATCCCAGTAAACGATGAAGTGAGTTCTGATATCACTATTCTCAGCACGAAGGATGGTTTCCGACCCTTCTCGGACTTTGAGAGGAGATACTCTACCGACCAGGAAGAGCTCTGAGTTGAGAATAAATGCGTTTCCTATCTCACTGGTGTCGACTGTGAGACACAAATAATATATTTATTAAAGCAACAATAATATCCACGAGAACAAGAACCAGAGAAAGAAAATAATATCATCTCCACCATTACCACCGTCTCTGCTGCAATTTCTCCTACAGCTATTAATTGCCTCCATTGCGTGAAAAATGTATTTTTTAGCATACATATGTGATCATGTTATAACAGTCGAAATGATGTAAATAGGGAAACTTCAGCAAACTTTGGTCCGTGTATGCATAGTTATTATTCGCATACAGTATCTCATGTATATAATTCGGGTTCTTTTACTTATTCTCCCAATAATTATCATCGTCATCATCGTCGTCGACGTCATCACAATCATCATCAACATCATCATCATCATCATCATCATCATCATCATCATCATCATCATCATCATCATCATCATCATCATCATTATCATCATCATCTTCTTCTTCATCATCATCATCATCATCATCATCATCATCATCATTTTCTTCTTCTTCATCATCATCAACATCAACATCATCATCATCATCATCATCTTCTTCTTCTTCAGCATCATCATCATCATCATCATTATTATTATTATTATTATTATTATTATTATTATTATTATTATTATTATTATTATTATTATTATTATTATTATTATTATTTTGTTGTCATTTTCGTTTCAATGTCATAATGCCATATTGGAAAAGACACCTTTATTATCTATAATAGAAAGAGTCCTTTCAAAGAGACTCCTGCTCTGCTACGCGAAAAGAAATTCCCGAGATTCAAGACAAAAACATTTTTTTTCTTTAAAGTTCTGAGTGTTGAAACCGTCTCTGGTATTCTTCAGCGATAAAAAGATTTTCAAATTATTTGATATGGTAAATATATTGGATGTCATACTGGCAACATTTTTATTTAGGAAAAAGTAGACATTACTATAAGTCTTTTGGCGAAACTCCCATATACTGATCTTCCACTCCAAGGGGAATAATGTCAACAATACGTTGCGAGAGTCGTTCAGACAACCGTATTAAAAGTACGACTTACACGATGTCATTTTAGACCACCTTGGTGTCAAAAGAGGTCTACTAGTGTAAACCCCATGTACATATCTAGCCATCCAATATGGGAGGAGATGAAAAATATTTTCAAGATAACCACTATAGTCCCATATTGAGGGTTTTGAAGGAGAAGAAGTGGCCATGTTGAGGGTTTTTAAAGAGAAGCAGTGGCCAAGTTGAGGGTTTTGAAGAAGTAGTGAGAAGTAGTGTCACTAAGATTTTCAAGGTGACCATTGTGAACCGCCATATAAGAAATCTAATGTACATTCTTTACTTTTAAGACTAACCTTACATCGTTAGAAGTCTTCTGTTAAAAGACATATGTCAGCATTTTTCAGGATTTGTACTGGAACTATTTTTAATCTGACCATTTTTTGACCTCACATTGGCACCATATTAATTTAGGACCAACTAGACATCACAAGAAAACTTTTGGAAAAATAACTATATCCACATGACCTAACTTTCAGGAGGGGTAGCGATAACAAGTGTTAGAGATGACAGCCATGACCATATTAAATATTCGATCGGTACTAGTTAAGTGAAAACGTCCTCTTGATACGGCGATCCATTAAGAAGGAGTAGAAAAGTCAAGATTTTGAAAATAGCCGCTGTGTGTCGGCTAATATTGGATTCAAATCGGCACCATTTTGATTTAGAACCAACTGTGCAGGTGGACTTGCTATAACAAGATTTTCATGATGGGTACCATCACATCTCTGATGTTAAAATGGCACCTTACTATTCAAGGCCAACAAGACATTAAAACTAGTTGTTTTTTTTAAGTACCCATTATGATATGACCATCCACGTAAGAGCAGTGCCGATAACACGATTTTCAAGATGGCCGCTGTGACGGCCTTACTGAACAATTAGAAAAGCGAGATTTTTATTTTGGACCAATGAGACATCAAAAAAAGTATTTTAGCTAAAGCAGCATTCTGAGTTGATCATCCATTGATAAGGACGAATGATAAAAGGTTTTCCAAGGTGGTTGTAGCGGTGGATAAATTTGACATCAGATCGGCACCATTTTCATGAAAATCCTATGCTGATATACTCAGCCAATGAGGAGAAGTAGTTACAATAAGATTTTAAAGATGGGGACTTAGGCAACCGTATTGAAATATCCATCTGCACCATTTTTATTTATAATCAACTAGACATAAGAAATCTTTCTTTAAAAATCCCTTGTTGATCTGACTACCAGTTCTAGTGGAATTGCGATAACACGAGTTTCATAAGAACCCACCTGACCGGCTTGTCCAATAAGAAAAAAGCCCAAACTCGTAAACAGGTCTTATCATTAATAATATTATGAAAGGTCATAAATATCTACGTCAACAACTATTTATGTATCCTTTGCAGTCAACACTCTTAATATCTTGAAATATAATTTTATGCTCGTGTTCAAAAATGAATTAACTAATATTTTGACTACAGATGATCTTTACATTTTGCAGTCATGAACCAAAGGTACATATAATATGGACACAATAACGTACGAGTTACAAAGATTTAGATTAATCTAACAATTTGAATCATGTTATCTGGCAAGTATTGAAATTGTTCGTCGGTCTCGATATGGCTTCCGATGAGAGAATCTGTCCTGAAATGTTAAATTTGACTCTGCTATATCAAATGGTGACCAGTTTTCCAGCCCAATATTATTTAATATATTTTTACGGAAAATATGGGTCAAAACATGAATCCTTTAGACTTCCTATTACCAGCACTCTAATTATGTTATTTTTTATTACCTATGATAATTTTATTACGAACCCTCTCCGTTACATATCGTTGAATTGACCATTGTGTATACTACCAAAGTGCCCTTTACTCCGACAAACCACATTTTGATATCGTATTCAAGCCGAAATACCAAATCATTTACTCGGATGCGGGAGGTCGTGGGTTTGATCCCCGGTCGCGTCATAGCAAACACTTACAAAAATGGTACTAACAGCTTCCTCGCTTGGCTCTCAGCATTAAAAGGTCAGTGTTAAAACTAGTCGGCCTGGTGTCAAGGTAATGTGACTGGGTGGACATCATGCTATATGTCTGCGGCATGATGCCCCAGAGCAAGACATCACTATAAACTGCCACACTGCAGACATCGTAGCGATATGACTGAAATTTTTTTAAAGCTTCGTTAAAAGTCAAAATTACATCACATCACATCATTCATGTAGAAGAAATGATAGCGATGATGTGGAACTATGTCGCTCACGTCTGAGTCATGTAAGCCTCCTGAAGGGATAACCTCAAACTGACTCATGTATGCCGCCTGAAGGACGAACCTCAAACTGACCCATGTATGCCTCCTGAAGGGCGAACCTCAACCTGACCCATGTATGCCGCCTGAAGGACGAACCTCAAACTGACCCATGTATGCCTCCTAAAGGGCGAACTTCAAACTGACCCATGTATGCCTCCTGAAAGGCGAACCTGAAAAACTGACCCATGTATGCCTCCTGAAGGGCGAATCCAAACCTGACCCATATTTGCCTCCCGAAGGGCAAACCTCAACACAACTAATGTATCCCTTATAAAGGGCGAACCGGAACCGAAACTGATAGAGCTTAAGTGCTCATATGAAGGTGTTCAAATTTGTGTTGAGCATTTCCGGTTTCAAACTGAGTCTAGAATTTTATGGCAACTCTGTCTTTCTGATGCTGTTCTGTCAGAAAGAAAACAGAATGTCTTTGTTGTTCTAAACGATCGCGGTTTATATAATAATCTCTGATCCTGTATTGTAACAAATTTAACCTTTTAAACTTCGTATGCTTTACTTTATATACTTCTTTAAATAAAATAAAATATCTTTAACATATCTTACCTTTTCTTTGTTTAATGTTGTAAGAAAATAAGTTCACTTTAAATCTCGAAGGATTAATCTTATCGATTTTAGTCATTTTCGACCTTCATATTTTTTTATAGCCATTTTCAGATCCTTGATTGTTATATGGATGGACACATATGCGTTTGCTTATATGTAGATTATTTAAAAAATGTTTTCTTTTTGAAATAAAATTTTCAATATGCACTAAATAGCCAGGATTGTGCTAACGTATCACTAAGTTCTAAAAATACACACACACACACACGCACGCACGCACGCACGCACACACACGCACGCACGCACGCACGCACGCACGCACACACACACACACATACATACATACATACATACATACATACATACATACATACATACATACATACATACATACATACATACATACATTTGGGTGAAATGTCGGTATGATATTTATCAGTAGATTTCATGACATGTTTATCACATTGGAATTGTTCTAATGGCTAATGAAACATATGTTCTGCATTTAGACGGAAAGCTTTTCATTTGACGCGTCAGTCGAAGCTAGGGGTTATCTCAGCAAGACTGGTCCAGAATACATGTTTTGTGATGGCAATACTAAAGGCCGAGAAACAATAGAAATTAGAGATTAAACAAACAGTCGTAAAGCTGAACGTGTAGACCGTCTGTATTACAGTTCTCTTTGAAGCAAACAATAAAAATGTTAAAGATTAAACAAACATTCACAGAGCAGATTTTATGGACAATCAATTTACAGTACTGGTGATTATAGAAAACGAAACACAATGTTTATAAAATGTACAGACATTTGCAATGGGGTGGGGTGTAGAATAGAAATTGCATGTAGCCCAGGGGTGATATTACACATATTGAACTACATCATATTATATTTAGGCATATTTTATTTCTCTCTCTCTCTCTCTCTCTCTCTCTCTCTCTCTCTCTCTCTCTCTCTCTCTCTCTCTCTCTCTCTCTCTCTCTCTCTCTCTCTCTCTCCTTCGTGCTATAACTAATTTGCGATTATCAGTAAAGCTCTCTCTCTCTCTCTCTCTCTCTCTCTCTCTCTCTCTCTCTCTCTCTCGTGCTATAACTAATTTGCAATTATCAGTGAAGCTAAGAAATGCACTTCGTTTCAAATTTTTATGGAAATGTTTCAATATAGTTATGATTACTCTACATAGTCAAGTCAAAAAACAATGTCTGTACAGTTTGTAGCCCACAGTTTAGTCTAGTAACAATTAATGTGTATACATTTTGTAGCGCACAGGCGCGTCAAATAACGTAGCTCACAGTGAGTCAAAAACCAATGTTTACATTTTTTAGCGCACAGTCTAGTCAAATAATAATGTGTGTACATTTTGTAGCGCACAGTCGAGTCGAGTCGAATTACAATGTGTGTACATTTTGTAGGGTTCAATTCTAGGATTCGGCGAATGTGGATATGTGAGAAAGCTTCCCAGTAGCTTTTCGTTGGTTGGTGGTTCTTTATGGGGATTTCCCGGTTTATTCCTCCACCATTAATACTGGCTGCCATGTATAGCCTATCGTGTGCTGAAAAATGGCGAAAAGCCCCACAACAACAACATCATCTTGTAGCGTACAATCGAGTCCAAAAAACAATGCGTGTACATTTTGCAGTGCACAGTCGATTCAATTAACAATGTTTGTACATTCTGTAGTGCACAGTTAACTCAAAATTAAAATGTGTGTGAATTTTGGGGTACACGGTAGAATCAAATAACAACAACAACAACAACAACAACATCTTGTAGCGTACAGTCGAGTCAAATAACAATGTGTGTACATTTTGTAGCGCACAGTCGTCAAATAACAATGTGTGTACATTATGTAGTGCACAGTTAAGTCAAATTACAATGTGTGTGAATTTTGTGGTACACGGTAGAATCAAATAATAACGCGCATTTTGTACTTCACAGCAGAGCCCTAGGTACAAACACAAAACTGCTAACACAACTGACACGGAAAGTTTGTTTTTGGGCCATCGCGGAAGCCCTAGTCACGTGCCTCGCGTGCCTATGCCATAAAACGGCACTGCTTCACAATCAAGTCACAAACAATGTATGCGCATTTTGTCCTACATAGTCGAGTCAAAAAACAATGTGTGCATTTTGTACTACACAATGGACTCAAATAACAATATGTATGCACTACACAGTCAAGTGCAATAAAAACGTGGGTCCATTTAATGCTAAGCAGTCGATTTAAATAGCAATTAGGATTTGGTAATACATGGTCGAGTCAAACAATAATGTGTTTGGATTTTGAACTACATAGTTGAGTCAAATAACTATGTGTGCACTCTCTACTATATCATCGAGTCAAATAAAATTGTGTGTGCATTTGATACAACAGAGTAGAATCACAAAAACAACAGGTGTTCATGTTGTACTCCGCATTATTGGAATAAATATCTTGGAACTACTTGTTATTATGTTTAGAAATATATCTACCTTACCAGTTTATGCATAATTTTTCATCATCATCATTATCATCATCATCATCATTTTCTTCCTCTTCTTCTTCTTTTCTTCTTCTTCTTCTTCTTCTTCTTCTTCTTCTTCTTCTTCTTCTTCTTCTTCTTCTTCTCACACACTCACACACACAAACACAAATACACACACACATAATAATTAGATCGGATAGTTATGTAATCAATGAAAAGGCGCCGTCAAAATTGCATAGAAATGACAGTCTCTACATGAATTAAACCTAGAGATATATTATATCTCAACCAGCCTGTATAGACGTGTTGCGAATACCGAAAGATGTTTCTATTTCCCTACACATCTATGAGCTATAGCGACATCTATTACTTTGTGTACATTTATGTAACTCAGATTATATCTCTGATATTTGATTATGATCCAGATATTTTATCAGCAATTAAAGGATACTAAGAATATTTAGGAAAGTCGGCTGCAAAGACTAATTATATTAGTGCATAACTTTCTTTTTCTAGTCTTCTTCGTTTAGATCGCTTGGTTTCAATGTTCTAAGGCGGCGTATCCAGTATGATTCCTTATCCTTCCTGGTTTCAGAACTCCAGCTGTGGATGTTAGCAATAGCGATAAGTGTTATATCACTGAAAGTGTGGCCAGGGGAGGAGAAGTGTTCTGCAACTGGGCTTCTGTATAGCTTCTTTGTCATCAAATCAGATCTATGAAGGTTTATCCTTCTGTGTAGCTATTCAGTTTCTCCGACATACTGAAGGCTACAGATCTTACATGTGATAAGATAAATAACAGTCTCTGTTTTTGTACATTTTGTTAGGACAATGTATATTTAGTTTTGTTTTTTTTTTCCACCGTGCTAGTGAATGTCCTGGTCTCTATCATATGTTGCCAGGTTTTGCATCTTTTGTCGCCACAGGGTCCAGACTGACTAGGATGGTCTTAACTAGTGATTAACGATAGCTTTGTCCTGACTAAAATGTCCTTGTGGTTTTTTTGGTCGCCGTTAGGCTACTACAGGTCTGTTTGTAAGGATTAGCTGTAGTATGTTCGACTATTACACGATGGGCCAATGTTTTGCAATGATTTTTACCTACTTTGGGGTTGTCTGGATGGTAGGTCAGGATAAATGGTATCCTATCAGCCTTTTCCTTCTTTCCATAGCTGATTAGGTCATCGCGATTTGTTTATTTGTCCCTTTGGATTGCCTCCGCAATCTGGTCTTTGTCGTAGACTCGGAAAATTAAATGCTTAGCCAGCTCTTCAGACATTTCTAGGAATCTTTCATCGTCGGAGCACATTCTGCGTATCCTCAGTGCCTGGCTATGTGTAACGTTCCTAATGCAGTGTTTTGGATGACAGCTGGTTGGGAGGAGATACTGGAGTTTGTCAGTTGCTTTCGAGTAGATGTTTGTATGTTGTTTTCGACCAGTCTGGTTGTTGTGTTTTATAAGTACGCATACAATCATAAATATATACACTTATAAGTACGCGTACAATCATTAGAATATGTTGTATAACGATGTTAGGCTCTTAAGCTGCTGTCCTAAAATTATCCCAAACTTTTGAAACTTGTTTTTATTGATATAGCAATGTTGCAGATATTTTCATTGACAAATATTGGAGAAACAATCGATGCATTCAGCTTTTTCCATTAAAAAGTATCAAATTAACATAAAATCTACGTTTGTTAAGAAGATGTAAGGAAATAATTAGCGAGTGAAATGAACACCTGTTGACTTCCTCAGTCGTGACGATATTATGTTAGTTTTTACGGCACTCGTGAAATATATCCTTATTTGTACTCATATATACAAATGTCTTGGAATGTGAGGTCTTTATACACAAGTATTGGGATGTGAGGTCTTTATACATATGTAATGGGATGTGAGGTCTTTTTACATATGTAATGGGATGTGAGGTCTTTATACATATTTAATGGGATGTGAGGTCTTTATACATATGTAATGGGATGTGTGGTCTTTATACAAATGTCTTTGGATGTGAGGTCTTTATACATATGTAATGGGATGTGAGGTCTTTATACATATGTAATGGGATGTGAGGTCTTTATACATATGTAACAGGATGTGAAGTCTTTATACAAATATCTTTGAATGTAAGGTCTTTATACATATGTAATGGGATATAAGGTCTTTATACATATGTAATGGGATGTGTGGTCTTTATACATACGTAATGGGATATGAGGTCTTTATATATATGTAATGGGATGTGAGGTCTTTATACATATGCAATGGGATGTGAGGTCTTGATACAAATGTCTTGGGATGTAAGGTCTTTATACATATGTAATGGGATGTGAGGTCTTTATACAAATGTCTTGGGATGTAAGGTCTTTATACATATGTAATGGGATATGAGGTCTTTATATATATGTAAGGGGATGTGAGGTCTTTATACATATGCAATGGGATGTGAGGTCTTTATACAAATGTCTTGGGATGTAAGGTCTTTATACATATGTAATGGGATGTGAGGTCTTTATAAATATGTATTGGAAAGTAATGTCTTAATATGTATGTATTGGGATGCGACAGCTGGACAACACGTGATGAATTTAGCATAATTTTGTATCTAAATTAGAATTGCTAAACTTTCTTTGTGCAAACGTGTAGATGACCCTTAGAAAGAAAATATTGGTTTTCAAATACGATAATCTCTCTCTCTCTCTCTCTCTCTCTCTCTCTCTCTCTCTCTCTCTCTCTCTCTCTCTCTCGTCTTCGTTGCGTACTACCGTATATACCAGTGTCATGCGTAGTACACGGTATTGCATTATTTTTTCAGCTGTGTTGGTGTTGGTGTATAGCTGTGACTATCAATTCGTTATTTTGAATGAAATATCATTTCTATGTTACTGTAAAGGTCATATTTCTGTTTTGTGATATACCGTCAATCGTTCTTTCTTTGTCTTGGCATCGTATTTGTTGTTAATTATGTTAATTAGTCTCATATTCAGACCCATTCACACATGTGTCTACCATACTTCACTTGATATTTTCATATAACATTAAATACTGTATTGCATTCCCATCAATGGCGTTTTGTTATTAATCCGAAAATCCCAAACTCCGTTATCTTGTTACATTGATTATAATACATTTACCTCAATCAATAAGTATCTTGTTTTTGGCGATATTTGTTCTCTCTCTCTCTCTCTCTCTCTCTCTCTCTCTCTCTCTCTCTCTCTCTCTCTCTCTCTCTCTCTCTCTCTCTCTCTCTCTCTCTCTCTGAGGATCATAACTGTGAATGTGAATGATAATATACAAATCTGCAGATTTAACATAAAAATGAAAAATCAGACTATGATATATCGCAAATGCTGAAAAGTTGTCTACACTGAAGTGCTTAAAAGATGTCTACATTGAAGACTTTCTTTGAAAAAAATAAAGCGTTAACGTATGAGCTTGTTTAGATGTATACAAATATAAACAGATAAAAAGATTACATAGATAATTCTTAGTCAGGTTTCCTTGATGTTTCATCAAGGCGCAAACAAATACAAATTTATCGTTGAATGAAAGCTACATTCACAAGCAGTCATAATCTTAAGAAGGAAAGATAGATTGAAAAAGAATGAGATTAGAAAGGGTAAAAAATAAACAAATGGATTACGTAAAAAGTGATTACTTTCAAGCTTAGACAAGCCTATTGGAGAAATTCATGTCACCATATATTAATATATCGATATTTCTTGAACATCAGTGGCTCAGTAGTTGTAAGCCATCAGACTCGTGACCAGATGGGTGGGGTGGAGTTCAATTCCACCATCCGATCGACTATAATATGTCCTTAAGCAAAGTATTTGACTTGAATCAACACTATGTAACATTTAACTTGTTCCTCTGCCTTAAACACACCACAAACCCAATTAAATTCAAATAAAATCAAACCATCTGGTTATTTTTTTCGTATATGAGAAAGTGTTTTAAACTTTTGGGATTTCGTTTTTACAATGGAGAAAACAATATTCGATATTTGTGATGCTGAAACATACATCTGCACATAGATAAACCAAGTAAAAGAATTAACTCACCTTGCTGTACACGGAATTGTCCAAATCCGAATCGAAAAATAAATATATGCATTATCACAAAAGAAATTTTGTCCATCATCTTAGGTGCCTATGAAGTTCCTATAAAATGTGCAATTTTAACGAATAAATATCAATTTAAGCGTGAAGTTGTCTAATATATTGTGTTTCAAGCGCTATTAGTGTTGCAAGTTTTTCATATTACGAGGACATAATCTTGCGAAACTCTACAAAGACACTTGATAAAGCGAGATGTTGGTGTCAGTTACCATCACCCTTTACATACCAGTGTGAACTGAATGAGTACATGACGAGGTAAAGTCCAAACGTTTTTCTTAGGGAATCGGATTTAATAATAATAATAATAATAATAATAATAATAATAATAATAATAATAATAATAATAATAATAATAATAATAATAATGAATGGGTGGAATGATCATTGTAGATCATCATTCGCCGCCACTTTACCATGTTATGCATGTATACACCAATAAATACGATATTTTTTCGACTTTTCACTTTTAAGTGACAGGGACTATCGTGACTCAGCAGTATGCCTGCCAAATTCGTGACCCGAATATTGCGAGTTTGAATCCTGTTCATATCAGGCTGGAGGAGCGGAAGTGGTGCATCACTGTATTCCGGTTGCCTAAGCAAGATTTAATCTTTCATGTTTTCACGTGTCGTTAAACACCAAACACAAACTCTTACAGGCGTTAGTCAATATTACTTTGTTCACAATAATATTTATAACGACAGTGACGGTCTCTTTGGTAGTATGCGTGCGTAAGATGTAGATGAGCCTATAAAATCTGATTAAGGTAAATATTGCAAAATCTTAGCTTATGTGAACTTTTGAGATGTTTACTTGCAATATCTGTCAAAGCGCAAATTAGAGAGACTAAGACTAAATGAATCGGCCGCAGGGGCCTTGGGACTAAAATGGTGACAGGGCGTACGTTGACCTTAAATCAGCGTCTCGGCATTAAGGTTTGTGTGGTACTACATATACGAAGAGCTAATTGGTCTTAAATTGGCTTTTAACGTAAAGTACGTTGTCTTGGTTTGTAAAGCTAAGTTAGTTAATGACATAGTATACATCCTGATAAAGGTACAGGCACATTTTATTCTCTTCCACACTTTGGCCAGGAACCGTTCATTTTAATTCGGCTTTTATATTTTGAACCAATCATTTTCTATTTTGTAATTTATGTGGGGATTCTCTTCAAAGTTGCATACATACATACATACATACATACATACATACATACATACATACATACATACATACATACATACATACATACATACATACATACATACATACATAAGAAAGGTAACAGACAAAGGACAGATACATATCGATTGACTGACAACCAGCCAGATAGCAAGAAGAGCTAAAATATAAAGGGGATCGCATAAAGCAAGACCAAAGCATAAAGCAACGAATGATTAGAACTTCAAAATTTAGGTGTTTTTTTTTCTTATTTTAGCACATCGTCTCCGTTTTAAGTCTTGTGACCTGATATCAAAATAAGGTATCAAACAATGTTTATGGAGGGAGTTCATCTGGTAATAATGATTACGAAAACAACTGATGAAGATGATGATAGAGGTGATGGTGACGCTGGTACTGATAGATGAAGAAAAACTTATTTATGGTAATATTCTTTAGCTCATAGACTGGTTTCGTTGCAATGAGGATATGTTCTGCTAACATCATGACTTCGTTCTCTTAGGGCGTGGGGTGATATGTGATATGAACCCCCACGTACATGGCACTTGGGCTATTTTTTTTTCGGCAACCATATATAGACCCACGACCAAGTTCAATACTTACCATGCATGAGCACAAGATTTATATTGTTAGATATATGTACGGTTATTTTTTTTGTTGTAACTCTTGATATATAATTGTGTCTTTATTATATATAGGTTTTGGTCATGGTTATAAGTGTAATGATCATCTATAGTCAAAACAACAAAATTATATTTTAAGGTATTAAGATGTAGATTGCTTAGGATTTATAAATAGATAAAGAATATAACAATATAATACAACAAATTAATCAATTACATAAACAAAATGAAACTGAACATTGCATTTGAATAATGCACGTTCCTGTAGAAAGAAAATATATAATTTATGCAAAATTAAATTAGCCTTTCGATAAAACATATTTCGTCATAGCAGCAAGTGAATAACTGAACTCAAATTGCCGGTATGTCGCATTGACCTGGTTGCTTCATATTCTTTCCAAATTTTTGTTTCATGGATAATTTAACGAAAAAGTTATCTTCACTGATTTCGGAGCCAGCTTCCTTTGAATGAAGCATATTGACTACCAAATTTTGAAATGAAATTACTTTAAACCTTGGATTTAGTCTGGGACACACCTCTCCTAGTTTTACTTATCCAGTCAGGAGGAACTTTCTCTCACCCTCAAAATTATCACACTCCCATCGAAGTCAGCATAATTCTCTATATTCTGCCTTTATTAATGACTATTCTGGAAAATATCATTGTCTCACATCTATTTCAAATGGCCCACGATTTCCCAAATTTTGTCTCTGGCTTGTCATTACGTTGTCATTTCTTAGACTCGACACTACATTAACATATCTGTCTTATGGGTATCCACGCTGATCATACTTAAAACCCAATTCTGCTCCCAACAAAGAGAGGTCAATCATTGCAAGCTACCAATTTTTGAAAAGCCTAGCCTATAGGTCAATCTAAAGGATTACGTGGAATGCAGACCGCGACACATTATACTGCGAAAATATCTACAAAACGTTAGAACTATAACACGTTCCAATAATTATGTTTTAAGCTACCAAGTAAGATGGTCATATTTACTTACAAAAATGTGTGATAGGCAGGCATGAAACGTAGCATTACGATTAAAGTAAATGTCATCTACAATGGTTTTATTTAAATTGTCTCACATTTATTTCAAATGGCCCACGATTTCCCAAAATTTGTCTCTGGTTTGTCACTACGTTGTCATTTCGAATACTCGACACTACATTAACATATCTGTCTTACAGGTATCCATGCTGATCCTACTTAAAACCCAATTCTGCTCCCAACAAAGAGAGGTCAATCATCGCAAGCTACCAATTTTTGAAAAGCCTAGCCTATAGGTCAATCTAAAGGATTAAGTGGAATGAAGACCGCGACACATTATACTGCGAAAATATGTACAAAACGTTAGAACTATAACACGTTCCAATAATTATGTTTTAAGCTACCAAGTAAGATGGTCATATTTACTTACAAAAAATGTGTGATAGGCACTAGGATCACATATACTGCGAAAATATCTACAAAACGTTAGAACTATAACACGTTCCAATAATTATGTTTTAAGCTACCAAGTAAGATGGTCATATTTACTTACAAAAAATGTGTGATAGGCAGGCATGAAACGTAGCATCACGATTAAAGTAAATGTCATCTACAATGGTTTTATTTAAATAATGTTTCAAGAATTATAACAACATCCTGTTAAACTGAAAATCAATCCCATCAAGTTCCGAATACCAAAAGTCTATAACACTTTTGGTAAAAGAGATGCAATATTTAACATTATAACATAGTTGATGCCATTATTCAAAATGTTTACATTCTTATTAGTCCGAAATACAATTTGTCGGAGTTTGCACAAATACTTGGAGACCTCTGTAATGGCTGAAGAAAGAGGAAACGGAATGATTACCGTGTGAAGGTAACTATATAGGTAGTACTATGGGTACCATGTGAATGTCACTATGATTACTGTGTGAAGGTCACTATATAGGTAGTACTATGAGTACCGTGTGAAGGTCACTATGTAGGTAGTACTATGAGTACCGTGTGAAGGTCACTTTATAGATAGTACTACCGTGCGAAGGTCATTATATAGGTAGTACTATGAGTACCATGTGAAGGTCACAATATAGGTAGTACTATGAGTACCGTGTGAAGGTCACTATATAGGTAGTACTATGAGTACCGTGTGAAGGTCACAATATAGGTAGTACTATGAGTACCGTGTGAAGGTCACTAAATATGTAGTACTATGAGTACCGTATGAATGTCTCAATACAGTTCGTACTATGAGTACCGTGTGAAGGTCACAATATAGGTAGTTCTATGAGCATCGTGTGAAGGTCACAATATAGGTAGTACTATGGGTACCGTGTGAAGGTCACAATATAGGTATTGCTATGAATACCGTGTGAAGGTCGCTAAATAAGTAGTACTATCAGGAGCAGTCAGATCAAAGGATTTCAAGATCTGCCTGAAACGATGTTATATTAAAATCAAAATTCTGGACCTGGGATCGAATTAAGGAGTAGGAAGCTCTCTCTCTCTCTCTCTCTCTCTCTCTCTCTCTCTCTCTCTCTCTCTCTCTCTCTCTCTCTCTCTCTCTCTCTTTGCAAAGTCAAAGAATTGAGAACACTAATGGACAGTTTAAGCGTGACTAAGTTATAAATATTCTAATAGAATTGACTAAATTCAATATGTTCTGATGGCAGATACTAAGTTACACAAATCCTGATGGCAGAGAATAAGTTACATAAATCGTGATGGCAGAGAATAAATTACATAAATCCTGATGGCAGAGAATAAGTTACATAAATAGTGATGGCAGAGAATAAGATACACTAATCACGATGGGAGAGAATTAGCTCCATAAATCCTATGACAGAAAATAAGCTACATAAATTCTGATGGAAGAAAATAAGCTACATACATCCTGATGGCAGAGAACAAGCTTCATAAATTGTGATGACAGAGAATACGTTACATAAATTATGATGTAAGACTAAAACTCTCGAGATATTGCAATTCGTTTACCTTTTGTCATTGTTAACAGCCTCCTCTAAATAAATTTTGTGACTTTATAGGTGGGTCTTAGCAACCGTGACAGAAATTATATTTCATCTTTCAGTCATAAGTGTGGTTTATATTGATTTAATCAGTGTGAATAAAAATAGAAACACAACAAAGAAAACAATCAACCTATCAACATGCAAAGGTGATTGTGATAATCCAGAAGAGACACAATTACATTTCGTAGCGGACACATTCGACAGGGACGCGAGTTCATTCATTCGCACGGTCAATACACAGTTGCCTGTTGTCATTCTAACTCCGTTCAAAGGGCAAATACGAGTATTTGCATGCGATATACGAACTATATGTATAGCATGTATGCTGTATTGTTATGTATATTTGATTTGTTTGTCAGTTTTAAATTTGTTTTTATTTCATTACATCTTACTGTAATGTAACATTGCTTGCTGGACATGACCGTGTCCAAAAATTTAGTTCATTTTTGCTTGACCTGATTGGCTTCTTTATTTTTTATTTCATTTATGTGAACAACTAATAATAGCTTCGTTATTCTCTATGTGTATGAGCTAATTGACATAACTATTATTCAAGTAAACAGGAAGGCGTAAATATGTTGATTAGGGTCATGGTTTTGGAGATGCACAAGTAGATGTTATAGGTTATTATGTTCTAAATAAACAAGGCTCATTAGATCATTCGAGAAAGTTATTTTCCATTAGGTAATTGTTGGTTTTATAAAATGTTAATTGTGATTATTAGATCAAGCAGAGAATTATATTATCATGTAACTGTGAGGATTCTACAAGTTGTGCTTAACATCTAGCACTTAAGGCTGTATTATGGTGTGACCAGTTTAGACTGAATTTTATTTCTTTAAATTATTGAATTCAAGTGATCATTTTCTCTGAAAAATCGACAAGTGCTCTTACAAAATCTTTGGATTAGGACACTCATTGGAATTTATATTGAATTTAAACCTGGAATAATATTTCTATGATTCAACAAGAGACTGTTGACACGTTAGTACTTCGTAGGCTATAGTAGAAATGTCATCGCCTTCAGTTTTGGATCTCTTTGGGACTGAAACTGAATTTTATTCAGGTTTTTATTACTATTACTTGTGTCTTTAATTCTTGAATAATGTTTGAATTTAATTCGCAATACCGTAAATCCTTTTCTCATTTTCCACTTTGTATTCTATAAATATAATTATTTGCTAGATTATACAAAATTTGCTGTATTCACTCTTTTCTGTTATTTATTATAAGAGTATAGACTTGTAATAGTATCAATTGGGTTGCGATGTTTCCTTTTAAATAAAAATGCATATATCAAGATATCAATTTTAAAAGAAAGAAACGAAAACAGTAACTTGTATAGTATATATTGCAATTTATAAGTTAGTGAAAGGCAAACCCTCCAAATTTAAGAGAGTGTAATAATATTGATTTGGACTGTAAGAGAAGCATGGCCCAATCAATAATTCATATCTTGAATATAATAGGACATTGAAATGAATTTAGATTAAACATTATTATTGTTTCCTCAGCTTGAATTGGTAATGGAAAAAACCTAATTAATAGCCGAGTTCGATAGTTCAACAACAGATAAAAAGTCACGAATAACGTGCTATTTCGCGGTTCGGTCAATAAAACCTTATTAAATTGCGTTGTGATGCTGGGAACAAAATAATTGATAATCAGTCTAGAGAATTAATCGAGCTTAAAAGTTCGGAATGTGAATGACCACTTACAATTAAGAGGGTTATAGACAATGTATGATTCAGAAGGTCATTCACTTAGGAAAAATACTGACCACGCTTTCTCTCTAAACTTGATATAAAGTTAAAGCTGTTCTTGACTAGCACGCAAGAAACACGCGTGATTTTTTGAAGCATAGGCATAATTCATTGGACAGACCTCTGACCTTGAATGAAAACGTGGGACACTGATGATCAGGCAGCTTCAAGAATATAAAATAGGCTTTGAGCTGCTTTGGTCTCAGTGCGATTTCAGGATCAGAGAGTGTCATGTCTATTTCTTACAGGTAAGAAAATTATGCTTTATACTCGCTTTTGAAAGTTAAAGATTTTATAGTAAGTTGTCATATTCTTCTGAATTATTTTTATTTTATCAATGTAATGTAATAGTGAGTTCTCTTTTCTACTATGAAATATTTTACTGATTTAATATTTTACTGAATTGATGTTCATTGTTTTTATAATGTAATATTATTGAGTTCCTTCTTCCACAATCATAATGTAATGAAATATTTTACGGCTTCGATGTTCATTAGTATTTGTTTGAAATAATTACTAGCTTCATGTTATAATTTAATTGAGAATAAATATATATTCTTTAAAAAATAAGTATAACACTCACAGATCTTTTTCAGGTCGTTACCTTACATTAAATAAAATAAAATACATTTATTTTACAGTTATTGAATTTTAGGCTCTTTGAATATTTAAATCACTTGTATTAAAAAATGCAGAAAAATGAATGGACAAATGAAATACTAGATTGTGCAAGAATTATTTAATAAGTATTGTAATATGTATTGTATGTAGTTTCAACATAAATAAATTTACATGTTGTATCTTTAGAACATATATATATATATATATATATATATATATATATATATATATATATATATATATATATATATATATATATATATATATATATATATATATATATATATATATATATATATATATATATATATAAAGTGCGATTCCAAGCTCAAGAAGAGTGTCATGTCTATTTCTTACAGATTATTGGTACCTTCTCGTAGCCAAAGCTTCCCCACAAAAAGATGTAACCGTATCTACACCATCATAAGTGACACCTTATTCTTATGAATGCTGAACTTTCTTCCTTCTCGTAATTAGACACGAGAAGAAGGTTATGATAGAGAACGTCTAAGCAACAACGCCAGACTTTTCTCTGCATAATAAATTGGCGGAGAATCCTTTCTTTACATAATACATATATCTAGTTGTATATTATTAATATAGAGGACATATGAATTTTAACGTCATATCACTACGATGTCTGCAGCGTGGCAGTTTATAGTGATGTTTAGCGCTGGGGCATTCTAAAGGGCCATTTTATTTTAGGTCGATCTCTGTTTTGTTGTTGTTAATCTCTGTAGGAAACATTTAGTTAGATTTATGGGGAATAGCCGCATTTAAAAAGTCATAATTTACGGATCGGTTCAGCCAAAGTCAGGAGTTATTTATATATGATTAAGGGCTTCGTTTCTTTAAACGTACAGGAACATAGTTCAAGCTATGCATTTTATGGAAGCTGACAGTTAGGACATTGCCCAGAAAACAGTTGGTAGCCATTTGTTGTCAGACGTAGCGCAGTGTTTCAATGTTAGTGAGGCGGGAATTTTATGTCATTCTGATTGGTTACGTTGTGGAAGGGGAAATGGTTTCATACGAAAAACTATCAGTTTAAATGTGTAGTAGTGGAATTTATACTTTAGTTTACACTTTTCGACCAGAGAAAACGAACATAAGAACTTAATGAACTCCGATAATTCGTTAAGTAAATTTCTCGTAAAATTATCCAATTGGTAATGATTGACAGATCAAAGAAAGTTTGAAAACAAGGTATTTGTATAATCTCGTGTAATTAACTGTTGCTACTATGATGATTTGTTGATTTAATCGCTTGTATTTACATGTATGTGCAGGATTTATTTGTTTGAGTCGTAGATCAGTTTTATTGATAGGTACACTTGTGTTGAGTCTGTTTACCTCTGTCCGCTCAATGATATTTTTTTTATATGAACATTAACGGCTTCCTAAGTTATAGTCTCAATTATTGTAGGGAACTATGTATCCATAATTTCATACTTTTTTCCATCGGTAAATGTGTATTTAGCATAATTGTGTTGAATGTATTTTTCTGAATTAGTACAATAATATTATTTATTTATATATTTTGACGAACTGCTGAAATCTAGATATTGCTGGAAGTCGTGGGAATTATCTGAACGAGTTTATTATGTGTATTTGCAACACTAACATAGGGTAAAGAATTTCATTCATTCTCATGTAATGAGATTGGTAAGGAATTAACGTTACAGTGTGGTGAAAATGGTAATTAGATGACTATTACTCAGTGGAACTAGGTGGTGTATTATGTTATGACCAATTAGTCTAGACCGCAATCGACATAGGCTGAATCCGATATAATTACATCTGATCTCGAGGGATGAGACTAACGATTTATTCCCGTATAATGTGACGGAAGATTTAGGCTGCTTTTGTTTATATTTTTACAAGGTGATATTGTTTAGGGAAGAGACACGTTTTACAACCCAGAGTGGAAACAAAGGCGAGATACGAAGGACTTTGGAAAAGAGGGTAGTAGAGCTAAAAGACTTATCAGCGCAAAGGAGCCCGAATTAGAGTCTGAGGGAACCTTTTGGACGGAACACAACACCAGGTTTTGAATCGATACAAGGCAGTGTTATTAGATATTCTCAATCGGTTAAATGATGAATTGATAATATCGTAAACAGAATCGGCTATTTTTTAAATCTATTTGCATTTTGAAATTCCTTAATTAGAATGATTAAAAAAGAAAGAGTTGTATGTTTCAAATTCTGACGTTTATATCATTGCTTCTGAAATTGTATTATTTTGAAATTCGATTAAATTTTTGTCTTTATTTGTAAAGGGGTACGTTATTTTTCAGCTCAGATTATTTATTTATTCCACCCATATGGTCATACTTTTTTGTATTGACCTTACTCGATACCGGGTAAATTATACCGTTGACCACCACCTCTAGATACCAAAACCAGTAAACCCACCTCAAATAAGCGGAGATAGGGTTTGCCACAGACATCATGTCGCATGTACCATGACGTCCCACCGAGTCAAATTATCCTGTCCCAAGGTCAACTTGCTACAATATCGTAGCCTCAACTTGATTTGTTGTGGTTGAGCTAGGTCCACAACGTAGGACTAAGGTACTAATATTATTACTAACGGCCAATCAGACTAGTGCTAGCAATAACATTGTAACACTAAGCGCTAAGAAAGCAGCTGTTAGTACCAGCTTTATAAGTTTTAAGTAGGACTTTGTCCAGGTTGGAATCCACGAAATTCCTTATCTGATGCGGACGCTCTAACCACTAGGACATTGGAAAGGTGTGTGAAAATATATATATATATATATATATATATATATATATATATATATATATATATATATATATATATATATATATATATATATATATATATATATATATATAATTGAACTATATTCAGGTATGTCAGAAATACTAATGCATGTATAATATCATAAATATCATATATATATATGATATTATACATGCATTAGTATTTCTGACATACCTGAATATAGTTTATCGTTATCTGTACCTTCTTTGTTCATGCTACGCCAAGAATGTAAAAAGTGTATACTGTAAACCTGCCCTTGCCTACCTTCATGCATTAATTCAATCTTAAATTTGATATCACTTAGGGGACATTTCCATGGCAATATTTTTAGTTATAGCGATTACAAAATGTTATACGGGCATATAATGATATCTGTCCGTCTGCCCGTATTAACACACATTTTGTGTTCAGGGTAGTTTTTCAGGCATTGTTGTTGGGAATTTGTGTTCAGTTAGCACTCTTGCAGATTTTGCCAAAGGGTCATCATGCATTTTGGAAAACTTTTTTTCCTTTTAGAGAAATGGATTAATAATAAATGAAAATATCAAAATTAATGCATACTGTTTAATACCCTACAACATTTAAATTAGGCAGCAGCCTTCCACAAAATGCTAAACAATACACTAGCATAATCTCTAAGCAAAACAGTCACTAGAAATTGTTGTTGTTGTTGGGCTTAACGCCATTTTTCAGCACATGATAGGCTATTCATGGCGGCCAGTATTATTGGTGGAGGAAGAAACCGGGAAATCACCGGAAAGAACCACCGACCCACGAGAAGCTACTGGCAAGCTTTCTCACATATCCACATTTGCCGAATCCTAGACTCGAACACACGCAGAGGTGAGATGGCAGTGATCTGTATCGGACAGCGCTTTAGACCACTAGGCCACTCGGGCAGTCACTAGAAAGAAAGCAGGTCCCTGTGACCGACTGTTAAAGCCGTGGACACGTGTCTACCTTACAGACTAAATGCAGAAGCTCCTTAATTATGTGAGAAGAAAATGAGCCGACTGAGTAGTCATCCATCAGATATACACACACCAAGCGTCTGGACCATTACACACACCAAGCGTCTGGACCATTACACACATATACACACACCAAGCGTCTAGACCATTCCACACATATACACACACCAAGCGTCTAGATCATTAAACACCTATACACACACCAAGCGTCTGGACCATTACTCAAGTTTAGGAAAATTATGGACGCAGACGTCAAGGGACACATTCAAGATAAAGGAACTAGATCGACAGATCATCAACAATTATTTTATTTTGGCCTAAAATTCGCAAATTGAACGTGTACAACTGTTTATTTCTTCGCGTATATATATATATATATATATATATATATATATATATATATATATATATATATATATATATATACATACATACATACATACATACATACATACATACATACATACATACATACATACATACATACATACATACATACATATCTATGTATGTATGTATGTATGTATGTATGTATGTATGTATGTATGTATGTATGTATATATATATGTATGTATGTATGTATATATATATATATATATATATATATATATATATATTTATATATATATATATATATATATATATATGTGTGTGTGTGTGTGTGTGTGTATGCGTCTGTGTGTGTATGTATGTATGTATGTGTGTGTGTGTCGTGTCTGTATGTTAGTGTGTGTGTGTGTGTGTGAATGTGAATGTTGTTTAAAAGTACACAATTTCAACTACGATATTTCATTATCAGTACTTGTGTACTCATACGAAGCTCTTATATCTCCAATACGTATTTAGTAGCTTTGTCTTACACACACACACACACACACACACACACACACACACACACCTATCCTTCTTGGGTATTTCCTTTCTTCGCCTTTCATTTAGATCCAACTGTACGCAGATGTTTTCTATCCTCTGTGCTCTTTCCCTTATTCCACGTACAATAAGCATCATCCGTGTCGACATTGAAGAAGTTCCTGCAGCATATTAGTTCCCCAAAATGACTGTCTATAAAATTATTGAATTGTTTTGTAGGAAGGAGGTCCATGTGGGTGACACCATGAGTTACCACACATGACTATTAAAAAGTTTGTTTGAAATTTTGTGCAGGAAAGGTGTCCATTGGGGTGACACTATGGGTTACTGCACGTGACTGTCCATAGAAGTTTTGAAATTTTGTGCATGAAGGAGGTCCATGGGAGTGACACCATGAATCACTGCATTAGGTAACACCACTCCTAGAGACGCCACTGTCAGACACATTATAAAAGTGTGTGTGTGTGTGTGATTTATTTTTTAACGTAGCTTTAACAATTTTTCAGTCATATTGCTACGATGTCTGAAGTGTGTCAGTTTATAGTGATGTCTAGCACTGGGGCATCATGCTGCAGACATGTAGCATGATGTCCCACCCAGTCACATTATCCTGATACCAGGCCGACCAGTCCTAACACTAACCTCTTGATGATGAGCGCCAAACGATGCAGCTATTAGTATCACTTTTGTAAGTCTTTATAAAAGAAAATATAATTGTTGCATAGGAAAGAGCTCGAAATAAGCTAATAAATTCTTGCCGAGTTTTATTCGACTTTCTATGATGACTTCAGCAAATACAATCTTGTTTTAATCAAGACTGGACCCAGGTCCAGAATCGTGCACTATACATGCAGTGACAAAAAATTAAGGTCAGTTGATATGTCAGTAATCTGGCAAAGGAAAATCATTGCTTGCTGACGGGTCATTAATTACGATAAAGTTAAAGTATCTGAAATCGATATGGTTTAAACTAATATTCATTAAGGAAAGATAAGACACGAAAGAGAAAGGCATTCGATTAAAAATAATACTTTCCAAATATATGACAATATAAAACAATCATGATTATGTACACAGTAGCGTACAAAGGGAAATAGGTCCACGTGGTTACGATGAGGGCCCATAGGGGGTATTGGTACCCCAATACGTACAGCACTGAAGGTGGGGGTTGTAATCCTCCCCATCATCTGCCCCCCCCCTCCGTTAGTACGCTATGGTATATAAACCAGGCATATCCAATCTACGGTCCGGGATCTGATTTCAGAGCTGGATCAGGAGTAGTGTTATGGGTATGGTGGATGGTTTCCAATATTCCAAATAAGGTTTGAAGGGCAAACGTCTTCATGTCAATTTAGTCAAAATTTGCATATTATCCAATAAAAAGAGTGCAATAATATCAAATTTCAATTGACCCGTGATTACGCTTGTATGTGGACATATTTTTTTGGGGGGAATGAGGGTTTACGGAAGGGGGGAGGGACCTGCGAATGGTGCAGAAACCCAGGAAATGCAACCCAATCCAACAACCCCAACCATTGAACCGGGCCTTGATTTTGTACTCTTCTTTAGATCAGAGTGTGTGGCTTCAAAATTACTTATATGGCCTGCGACCCTGACAAAATTACGCATGCCAAATGTAGAAAGGAAAACACTCTCATGCACTTTAGACTGACCTGCACGTGTAGGCCTTAAATAAACCTCGGCAAGCGCCACTCACCGTTGATTACAAAATGTATCTCGCTTTACTATTTGCAATCCATACGGTCAAAAAGGAAAAAGTTTTGTACTGAGTCAATATTAACTCAGGCATGTAAAAAATCGTGCAATATACACAAATTTACTAAGGTACATAGACTTTTATCTGATTGGTAGTTACTATAAATAGCCCTTGGAGACGTTTTTGATCTTAGCATTCTTTTGTGACAAACATAAATCATTAATATTTTAATAAGACTTAAGCGTCAAATTACTTTCTTCTCCCTTCAATGTAAAATAAAAGAAAAAATTTAAAAAGAAACAAATATCTGAAATTACTTTATCTGTACATTTAAAATTATATGTGGATTTTTCCTTTCTCCAAAATTCATGCAGCATCCATACATTCATCAAGGAAACACATCTATTGTTAATTTTAAGGGGTAAGAGTTGTTGTTGAGAAAAATGTGCCAACCAACACGAGTGCAATTATCGATCTCCATACATTATAAAAAGAGTTGGAAATCCACCATTGTTAGATACATTTTAAGAACGATGTGATGGTTTTTTTTAATGCGTCAAAACTCAAAGCAATATCCACAAATACACGAAATTATGAGCCTTCTATGAAGTCCTACAAAAGTCGCCAAGCATCACGCACAGTTGATCACATAACTTGCCACACGAAAAGAGCAGATTAAACTCCAAAAAATCATATATGTTCATGCGACTTTGGAGGAAAGCATTTGCTAACCTGCAGAGCCGTATTTAGAACAAATGAGTTTATTTAAAATTCATTGAATCAAAGCGATATATCTCTTTTGTTGCAGACTTTTGTATGTTGACATTTTTTATAAAGTTTTATAATGCATTTTTTTTTTAAAAAAAACGGAAGTGGCACAGTGAAATATACAAATTATTATTTGTAAAAAAAAAGAAAAAGGAAGGATTATCACACGTGCATATATCTAATAACGGTGGAGTAGAGAGACGTTGCCACAGTGCAAGTGGCACGACTAAAGCGTGCGTTGTAGAAGAACGCATGAACGATTTGAATTTTTGCAGACATTTTTCTTGAAACTGCTTGGGTCAACTTTGCTCATAAATCTCACTTCGCACTTATATCCCATGAAAAATTTTGTCCAGTATAATCAACTTGAAAGAAAGAGAAACGATACTGAATTTCTCCTTGCTACCTTGATTTTAAATATAAACACATGACAAATGTCACCAAAAATTGATAATCAAATTACTCTTGTCTGTATTTAAAAATTGTTTAAATAATATGCAATTTATAAATCATAATGACGATGTAGATATTGTTTTACAAAATTGTAATATATCTCCCGATTCTTTCACAAATTAAGGGGTGTATATATCTGGGTAATGTGTGTGTGTGTGTGTGTGAGAGAGAGAGAGAGAGAGAGAGAGAGAGAGAGAGAGAGAGAGAGAGAGAGAGAGAGAGAGAGAGAGAGAGAGAGAGAGAGAGAGAGAGAGAGAGAGAGAATCGTTTTCTTCAAAAGATTAGCATTACATGTTATTTTAACTGATAATTATGGAATAAGAACTGTAAGGCAAGATTAACAACGAACAAGAGGAACAAACAAAAGGAAGCAAAACTTTGCTTTAATGCTACTTATAAAATGCAGACATTGATCAAAACGATCATTTATCCGACCACGCATGCAGATTATCCCAAATATCATTGAACTATCTTTTAGCCGAACTCACAGTGAAGGAACACGGTTTTAAAAAAATAAAGATATTAATAAATAAAAAAGGAAGAAAGTTGAATCACAGCGCAAGTGTGCCACACTGTCATGATTGAGCTAATTCCTATCTTGTCGTAGAGTCTTTAATGCAAATAAAGCCATGTCAATTTCTCTTGGACTTGGACAAGTTTTGCAGATGTGAAAAATATTCAATGAATTTCAGGTTGACACGATATCTAATTTTCTGATATCTTTGCAGTGGGCATCAGACACCGTTACAATGATTTGCAGTAGGACTCAATTACTTAGTTGATTGGTTAAGGAGGGCCAGGCTTTTACAAATAGGAATATTATGTGCACCCGCTTGTTATGTAGATTCTTAGATGATTCCATTACTAAGGGGTAATCGCCGTAATCATGGCTGAAGAAGATTATGTATTATATTATTTATGAAACAAAAACTTGAAGTGTTATAGTAGTGTTTAATTGGTAATTCTAAATAGATCTTTAAAATTAAAAGGAGAATATTAGAAAAAACGATTATCTGGTTTTAACCTTTCCACCCTAACTCAGAGTGGGTCGGTTCCATGCCGTTCTACGCTATGGTAAACAATGCATTCTCTGACCGCGTGATCCCATAATCCCTTCGTAGATTTAGATTTATTGTAACACTGTACACTTCGCACTATCCAAAATCAGCTGATGGCATAGTTTAGATTGACAATCGATGCACGATAGGAAGTTAAGAAATGTCCAAAAGTTTACAACAGGACAACGAAGAAAGTGATGCGAGCACGTCATTCAATGGCCTTTCCGAATTGGACGAGGGAATATGCCTAGATAATGTAAGTGTTGCGGCTACATATATTACATTTATATGACAACTAAAGATTAAGAAAGTACTTTCTACATACAAGGTCAAGTTTCTTATTTGCTTAGTTCAGTTCGCATTTAGACGAACTTGTTTTCATTGTAAATATTGATGTGCCATAAGATGATGGACAGTGACATTTGATAATTTCTTTATTACACAAGCATTTACGCACACAACTTCATGTTCATTTACCAGTGAACATTTATGAATGCAAAATTATATGGTATTATGCTTCAGTCTGTAAAGTATTGTTGCTTTATTCAATTGCAACTGTTATCTTCCGTAGATCCAGCATGCGTAATTTTCTGCTGTAGAGACTGACTGTTCAATTTTGAGGAAGGTCATATATATGACCAATGGAGGGGGGGAATACTTTTGCCCACTCACCCCACCCCTACCCTCTTGAAAAACATTAATATTGCATTCATTTATGGATTAAAAAGAACAATTTATATCAATTACACTAAATGAAAGAATTTCCTTTCAGGTGAAACAAAATCAGGTTGTAAAGGAATTCATTGGCACCCCGCTCCCCAAATTAAAGCTTGGTCCCGTACAAACTAAATTTTCCTCCGGTGTTTTATTTTGCCAATATTGAAAAAGGTTCCTTTTCCACGGAGTTGAAAAATTTCGCCCATGCATGGGCAAAATCGTCAGACTTGTAAACACAGTGCTTGCAGAAATAAGTAACTTGATTGGTTTCCATGACCTGTATCTGTTGAATTTAATGCGATCATGATCGTGTTTGACGTCTTATTATAAAAGGGCAAAAGACCGTGCGTGAAGCATTGTTTAATGGTCAGTTACGATACAGGCTCCGCTTTTGCCTCTTGTGAACTCGTTACAGTTCCTCTACTTTGATATAGCATACAATGATGTGGTACGGGTGGGGATGGCATAATCGCTGTCAGCAACACTGATTCTTAAAGGACCCAGAATTACTTGTAAAATCGGGTCACAATGCGATTGGGAGTTGAAATTGAAATATTACAAGACGTGTATTGGTAAAAAAAAAACGGCTTGAAATCAAGCAATATTTTAACTGGAAAGAAGGTTCTCGCCCCACACCTTCAAAAAAATTTGAAATGGACGGTCTCTTAGTGAGAATCGAGACATACATGTAACTTTTTCGACGCCGTGGCAGTGGCAGCGACGACCTACTTGTTACGGTTTTGGTTTAAGATATTTTTCATTTGTGTTTATTTATTTAGCTCCTTCTTCAGAGTTGAATCATATTTAGCACGAATCATTATGAAGCTAAATCAGTTCAGTCTATATGCTGGTTCACCCCTTTGTTCTTTGGTCAAGGACACGGCCTTAACTAGTATACGTTTAAGTTTTGCATGAAGATCTTTATTTCCTAATTCTTAAAGAAAAGGGGAGTTTATTACAAGTCTAAAGAACTTGAATGTCTCGTATTCACGGTTGACCATATGACCTTGAGCAAAAGGTCACGGTCATACAAATTTTCCGTAAAGGTTTACGCCCATAATGTAAATTTATAAATCGTGGCATATATTCAAGGCGCTGAATTTCCGTGACCTCGTATTCACAATCTTTTTCGCCTGTTCTGTTATTTTCGTGATGTGACGTCATAGTAATGTCCCCAGCATCCTGACTGGCAGTTGCCAGCGTGAAATATATATATTAAATCCTGGGAAAAGTGCTAAATGTGTGAGTTAGTAAAATAGGCAGAAGGTCGAATAAGTGACCACAAAATGCAACAATCAATTCACATATTTTATCTACATCAGTAGTGCTAAAAATATTTTATAACTGATTTTAGTTTGGGCCCATCCTGTATTCAGAGTGAGGTACCCACCTTGCTAGTCGACAAAAAAATGTTTGCTTAAGGAAATGAGTCAATGTATTTTCAGGATGTTGACGTACATGTCATATTACAGCACAATCTAAATCAAATAACCGAGATCGGATTTTAATGAAATAGAATCTTTGCTAAAACAAGATTCTAAACCCCCTGATACAGTTGTTTCGAGTAAACACAATTTTAAGTTATCTTGACATTTAATTCTTTTTTTTTTTAAAAACTATCAAAAATAAACTTTCAATCTATGTCATTTACATGTATGTATGAACGGTAATGTGTAGTGATTGATGTTTAAACATTCCCTTGGGCAGTTGAAATAGCAGCGATTAAAAGGAAGGAGATCATGTATTGCATAAGTTTCAAATTAACTGACGGACAATAAAAACTGTAGGGAGGCGACTGTTGACCCCCACCCCCTTACCCAGTGAGCAAGCACTCAAAGGATGCGCCATTTGTCCCTGGGATACACCTTAAAATCCATTTGGACAAGCCCTTTTTTCATATTCTGGTCAGCTGTGGCTAAACTGCAAAATCGCTTAAGTTTTGACTATAGTACACAAGCAATAAAGCTGGTGTGACTAATTAACAGTTAATCTTTATCCTCGCGCAAAGGATTGCCGTTCGGACCACGTTCCACAGCGTGTGTATCTAAGCCCCAGCAATTAATTAGCAAATGAACAATTCGCTATTTTGTTTTAAATTACGACGTCAATAATCCTTCATTTTGACAGTTCAAGTCTGCAGTCAGTAGTTACCATACACGTGGCAACTATTTTTCCCACGTTTGATGTTCCACCTTATTTCTTTAGGTTTAAGCCTAAGAGTCTGCAGTTTTATCAATAAAGCACGACGAAATTTCTGTCGGACAACAAGAAATCATATTAAAAGTATTGTAAATTAACACTGGGAATGCAAGCGTGACCACAATCTTCCGCTAGATTCGACTTTTCTCACGCATCTTTTATCGCTTCAGAATCACAAAGAGACTGAAAAACTACACATATCCATTAAAAAAACAAACAAAACAGTAACGTACCAATGTATCACTCTCGGACGACCTTCGCATGAATCCAATCCGGCAAATTAACATTTATTTTCACCATTACGGTCACAAACCCAGAAAAGCGCGATCATTACAGGAAGTAGCCCATTTCTACCACGGGCTAAATAAAGTCATGAAACATATTTTACAAGATAAAATGTTGAACTTATTTTTTTTTTTATTTCAGATTGCATCATTTTATAATTTTGTATAAATTTTCACAACAGAATAATGTAGTTAAAGTTCTGATAGTACAAATTACGGTTGATGACGTCATCAGATTCAAATATTAGAGCCTAGTATTAAAAGAAAAGTCTGAGCCATTTTCAGAACTATTAATAGACCCTAAATCATATTTACTGCAAGGTAGAAACTAGTTGAAATAAGCTACGAAATGGGCTACTTCTTGTAATGATACTGTGGTTTAAGTCTTAAGACCTTTAACACTTTACTGAATAAAAATATTTATTCTGAATTTGTTTTTGGGGGGCACACATTTAGCATGGTGTTATTGTTTTATTCCTTTTAATCTAATAATAGTAATGAAACTAAATTTTCATAAGCAATAGAGAATGTTAGGTGTTAACTGGCCGAATTTCTTTTGAGGAAATTGCAATGCTATTTTGTTTGTGGAGAATATTGCACAGCATTCAGTGATCATTCATGGGATTCACTCTACTTGGGACAATTTTATTTTTTTTTAAAGTTTTTTACGATAGTACTGTTATAGTGGATTTAAAAAAAAATCTGAAATTTTCGTGATTAATGTTTAATCTTAACATTCTGTTTATTAAAGAAAAGAAATGTGATATTTCGTCCAGTGTCGGATTTAGACGTAGCGGGTCCCAAAGCAATTGGAAGCTGTAGAGGCCCTATTTGGTATACAATAAATTGAGACCCTTTCAGCCTGCGTGTCTCTAAGAACTGAGCGATATTACTAGATCGGGGCCTAGGTGTGAAATACCCCCAAATCGAAAGGATTTTCTCCCGGCTTAAGAGTTGTCAGGTATTAACTATCCGGTCTTGTGGAATTTCAGTCCGGGCTTTGTGTTCATTAAAGTCACCAGCCCGGGGCCTGTGCCTAAAAAAAAAATATTTCTTTAAGTACTAACCAGTACGGTACATGAACTATTGTACCAGACATGTATATATCAGATTTGTCAAACAGCTAACTGTAGTCTGCATGTAAAATACACTAATTGAACCATAAGAAGCTTTATTTGCCGATTTATTTGTGAGTTATTTTTGGAAAAACTAATGCTTAAGTTACGACCAATGAAAACCGTTCTCAATGCCTTTTTACACATCCCCGTTAATGGATATTGTTTCACACAAAAGTCTATAAAATTCAGTAATATGTGTTTCAGTGTTGGATGTAAATTTTTAAATAATCAATCCTTAGGTGGTGTGTTAGGGGTAGGTAATGAATATATCATTTAAATATAATACGATTGAATCTCATCCTTCTTAAATTAATTTATTGCAATGTGGTAAATTTAATTTTCACATTGGGAACCATCACTTAATCCTTATCACATTTTTGCACAGCACACAATGTATAAGTATTTATGCTAAAATTACATTGCTTTTCTTTAAATTCTTAACACACAGCTCAACAGATAAGTTTTGAGCAGCTCTCGGAAAAGGTTAATTTTTTTAATGTGAGACTCAAATCTGATTTACCCAATATCGCTTCCGTGTCAGGACTGGCTAGTATTGCGTCAGAGAATCACGTAATGTGCCGACTTGTAAAAAAAAATTACGGAATGGGGATATCTTCCGAGTCATATAACCACTACCCGCTCATGATATGTAATTTATAAACGTTAGTCGAATAAAAATTTGTAGAGAATTACATACATACAAGGGAAAATTTTACGTCTGGCATGTTTCATTTCCTTGTATTTCCTTAATGGATTTTGTTTATACAATGGACGAACCATTATGACAATTCATTCTGCGACATTAACATTTTACCTTTTCACCTTATGATCAAGGTGATACGTTTTAGTCACGATGATCTGACTTTCACCTCGACACGTGCAAGTCCTGTGCTTTTAGGCACGTCTGCAACTCTTCATGAAAATGTTAGCTAGCAAATTACATAGATAGGTAGTAAGTAGGAGCTGAAGCGAATAAAGCAATGTTTGCCACTGTCATTTTGCCTGTACCGAAAAACATGTAGGTATATATGCAATATTTATTACAATTATAATCAGATATTCTTAAAACCTCTCGTATGAACCGTACAAAATTGATATAATGCATCGTCCCACCTCCCTCCCGTCCACATTAACAGTATATTGTATACACGTGTGCACGTCTCTACCCTCCTCCCTTATTTATGCAGTATCGTGTATGTGGAAATGTGCATGATTTGACGCAGGTGTCTGCATTTTCCATGGCGGTTAACTTAGCGTATTTTTGACACTATGCAACCGGAATGATTATTTTGTTTCTACATTACTCTTTGATGCAAGAAAGTAGTCAATTTCAGTTGGTTTCCGGTAGTTCATGACATGTATAACCTCGATTCACATAGTGACGGTAGCTGTTTTCAATCCGATCTTCACTATTCTGTGTAACGACAGTTGATCAGATTTATTCTGATTGTATTTTGAGCAATCAGAGGTTCCTTTAAAAATATAGATGGTACAATATAGGTATATTGACGATTTTCTCTTAAAGTCCCCATTGCTCCAAAACCTTGTACGTTAACATTTTTACCCTTTTTTTTAGCTGAAAATGATGACTTTCTAACAAAATATATTCTGTTCAGGGTAGGGGTGGGGTTCTCTGAGAGGATGATGAAATATCTCTACTACTTTGGCAGTCTCTTATACTTATAGACAAAATGTAATATTAAACAAATGAAATATTATATATAATGTATCCCTACAATCCAATACGACATCCTAGATTTGATCTGACAGATTTTATAAGAGATTTAATTCAATCAAATCAACGTCAAATTATACTGGTATAAAATCTAAAATAAGCGATTGTATTAAAAATAGGTTACCATATATCACCACAATATGGATCGGTATGGTTATTCGCGACTGAAAATGATACCAGGTTAGCGGGTTGGAAAGATGGTGTAATGACATTTATTGATAATATGGTAGATATTTTATTTGATAATGATACAGTAGAAATAATAAAAAAATATTTGTAAATCATAATAGTCTTACAAAACATATAATCACAACTCCCAAGTGAACTCCTAGCTTGTCATATAACATGCTAGCAAGTTCAGGGGTATTTGAATTAATTCCCTGATCCACTAGGTTGTTATATAACATCATAGAAGGACAAAAGGAAATCTGAAAGACGACAGACTGCACAGTTTAATTACATGTGAACTACTAGCTTGCATATGACATGCTAGCTATTTCAGAGGTTACATAGCCTACCCTTCGACACGAAACAATTTCCCCATGTGATCCCCCCCCCTAATTTGTCATATAACATCCTAGAAGGATCAGAAAAAAATTCGAAAGACCCGAAACAACACGTTTTAACGCCATTTCATCCCTATATTGTCTAACATCATAGCAAAATCAGAGGTTACATATAACTTATTATAGGACAGCACATATTAATCCCCATGTGAACTCCTATCTTGTCATATAACATTCTAGCAAGTTCAGAAGTTGCATAGTAGGAAGGCGCACACACACACACACACACACACAATCACATACAAACACAACACAAATTATCCCAACTTATCCTAGTGAGGGAACCTTATCTAAGCATAAGCAATAGAGAATGTTAGGTGTTAACTGGCCGAATTTCTTTTGAGGAAATTGCAATGCTATTTTGTTTGTGGAGAATATTGCACAGCATTCAGTGATCATTCATGGGATTCACTCTACTTGGGACAATTTTATTTTTTTTAAAGTTTTTTTACGATAGTACTGTTATAGTGGATTTTAAAAAAATCTGAAATTTTCGTGATTAATGTTTAATCTTAACATTCTGTTTATTAAAGAAAAGAAATGATATTTCGTCCAGTGTCGGATTTAGACGTAGCGGGGCCCAAAGCTATTGAAAGCTGTAGAGGCCCTATTTGGTATACAATAAATTGAGACCCTTTCAGCCTGCGTGTCTCTAAGAACTGAGCGATATTACTAGATCGGGGCCTAGGTGTGAAATACCCCCAAATCGAAAGGATTTTCTCCCGGCTTAAGAGTTGTCAGGTATTAACTATCCGGTCTTGTGGAATTTCAGTCCGGGCTTTGTGTTCATTAAAGTCACCAGCCCGGGGCCTGTGCCTAAAAAAAAATATTTCTTTAAGTACTAACCAGTACGGTACATGAACTATTGTACCAGACATGTATATATCAGATTTGTCAAACAGCTAACTGTAGTCTGCATGTAAAATACACTAATTGAACCATAAGAAGCTTTATTTGCCGATTTATTTGTGAGTTATTTTTGGAAAAACTAATGCTTAAGTTACGACCAATGAAAACCGTTCTCAATGCCTTTTTACACATCCCCGTTAATGGATATTGTTTCACACAAAAGTCTATAAAATTCAGTAATATGTGTTTCAGTGTTGGATGTAAATTTTTAAATAATTAATCCTTAGGTGGTGTGTTAGGGGTAGGTAATGAATATATCATTTAAATATAATACGATTGAATCTCATCCTTCTTAAATTAATTTATTGCAATGTGGTAAATTTAATTTTCACATTGGGAACCATCACTTAATCCTTATCACATTTTTGCACAGCACACAATGTATAAGTATTTATGCTAAAATTACATTGCTTTTCTTTAAATTCTTAACACACAGCTCAACAGATAAGTTTTGAGCAGCTCTCGGAAAAGGTTAATTTTTTTAATGTGAGACTCAAATCTGATTTACCCAATATCGCTTCCGTGTCAGGACTGGCTAGTATTGCGTCAGAGAATCACGTAATGTGCCGACTTGTAAAAAAAAAATTACGGAATGGGGATATCTTCCGAGTCATATAACCACTACCCGCTCATGATATGTAATTTATAAACGTTAGTCGAATAAAAAATTTGTAGAGAATTACATACATACAAGGGAAAATTTTACGTCTGGCCTGTTTCATTTCCTTGTATTTCCTTAATGGATTTTGTTTATACAATGGACGAACCATTATGACAATTCATTCTGCGACATTAACATTTTACCTTTTCACCTTATGATCAAGGTGATACGTTTTAGTCACGATGATCTGACTTTCACCGCGACACGTGCAAGTCCTGTGCTTTTAGGCACGTCTGCAACTCTTCATGAAAATGTTAGCTAGCAAATTACATAGATAGGTAGTAGGAGCTGAAGCGAATAAAGCAATGTTTGCCACTGTCATTTTGCCTGTACCGAAAAACATGTAGGTATATATGCAATATTTATTACAATTATAATCAGATATTCTTAAAACCTCTCGTATGAACCGTACAAAATTGATATAATGCATCGTCCCACCTCCCTCCCGTCCACATTAACAGTATATTGTATACACGTGTGCACGTCTCTACCCTCCTCCCTTATTTATGCAGTATCGTGTATGTGGAAATGTGCATGATTTGACGCAGGTGTCTGCATTTTCCATGGCGGTTAACTTAGCGTATTTTTGACACTATGCAACCGGAATGATTATTTTGTTTCTACATTACTCTTTGATGCAAGAAAGTAGTCAATTTCATTTGGTTTCCGGTAGTTCATGACATGTATAACCTCGATTCACATAGTGACGGTAGCTGTTTTCAATCCGATCTTCACTATTCTGTGTAACGATAGTTGATCAGATTTATTCTGATTGTATTTTGAGCAATCAGAGGTTCCTTTAAAAATATAGATGGTACAATATAGGTATATTGACGATTTTCTCTTAAAGTCCCCATTGCTCCAAAACCTTGTACGTTAACATTTTTACCCTTTTTTAGCTGAAAATGATGACTTTCTAACAAAATATATTCTGTTCAGGGTAGGGGTGGGGTTCTCTGAGAGGATGATGAAATATCTCTACTACTTTGGCAGTCTCTTATACTTATAGACAAAATGTAATATTAAACAAATGAAATATTATATATAATGTATCCCTACAATCCAATACGACATCCTAGATTTGATCTGACAGATTTTATAAGAGATTTAATTCAATCAAATCAACGTCAAATTATACTGGTATAAAATCTAAAATAAGCGATTGTATTAAAAATAGGTTACCATATATCACCACAATATGGATCGGTATGGTTATTCGCGACTGAAAATGATACCAGGTTAGCGGGTTGGAAAGATGGTGTAATGACATTTATTGATAATATGGTAGATATTTTATTTGATAATGATACAGTAGAAATAATAAAAAAAATATTTGTAAATCATAATAGTCTTACAAAACATATAATCACAACTCCCAAGTGAACTCCTAGCTTGTCATATAACATGCTAGCAAGTTCAGGGGTATTTGAATTAATTCCCTGATCCACTAGGTTGTTATATAACATCATAGAAGGACAAGAGGAAATCTGAAAGACGACAGACTGCACAGTTTAATTACATGTGAACTACTAGCTTGCATATGACATGCTAGCTATTTCAGAGGTTACATAGCCTACCCTTCGACACGAAACAATTTCCCCATGTGATCCCCCCCCTAATTTTTCATATAAGATCCTAGAAGGATCAGAAAAAAAAATCGAAAGACCCGAAACAACACGTTTTAACGCCATTTCATCCCTATATTGTCTAACATCATAGCAAAATCAGAGGTTACATATAACTTATCATAGGACAGCACATATTAATCCCCATGTGAACTCCTATCTTGTCATATAACATTCTAGCAAGTTCAGAAGTTGCATAGTAGGAAGGCGCGCGCACACACACACACACACACACACACACACACACAATCACATACAAACACAACACAAATTATCCCAACTTATCCTAGTGAGGGAACCTTATCTACGTACTGCAAATTTCGTACACCAGGGCAACACCTGGGGAGTGCAAAAGTCTTCACATGGTGGGTGAGTGTATGTCTGTTGGATATTGAGGACATCTTCTGGGTCCCCTGCCTTTAAAATGACGTCCAGAGTCTACCCAACGGTTTCGTTTGCGATGGGAATTAAACTCGGGGCGTTAGTACAAGAATCCAACATTCTAACACTGAGCTATGAAGTTCGGTCACAGATGTATTTTGGAAAAGTTATCGTATAGTTATCTAATAAAGACACGCACTTAAAGCAAATATTTTTTAAAAAAAATCATACTTGTTATACCCAAGAGAGGGGATTGCTGAATAAAAGAACATTTATTATAAAATATTTCAATTTCCAAATACATTGGAGCGGTCTGTATGTGTGTAGTGTGTATATAAGCCAAGCATTCTATGATAGTTACATGCCTCTATTTCATCAGCCGTTTGCTAGGCTATACAGAAAAGTCGTTTATTACCAACTTTAGTGTAGCTTTTACAATACAGTATCATTTATTGTAAGCTACTTAAATTTTCAAATACATTGGATAGATCTTTATAGTATGTGTATTAAGCCAGTTACATTAGGAGTTTGCTGTGTGATAATACTGAAAAATCGATAACTCGTATAATTTGTATGCTGTTATGCTGTCAAAAAGTACGTTACTGTGTCAAGGTTTCAGCTAACGCACCTATAAACTGGGATATTTTTAGTCGTAATTATGGTTTTGAATTTTATATTTACTCGATAGAACTTGGCGTTTATCTGACTGTAGATCAGTAAAATTTAAACTAAGTTAAGCTTAAGAGTTGTCTATCTTGATTAACTAATACTTTATGCTTAATAGAGTTGTCTATTTTGATCAACTAAAACATATTCCCAAAGGAGTTGTCTCGCCTGATTAAAATACATTGAATAAAGCAGAAACTAAAACTCACCGATAATACGTTTTATAGCATAAAATAAAATGTTTTATAGTATACAATGTAAACCACATATGCTTTTTTGATAACTGAAAAAGATTTTAAACTAAGAGTATGAAAACATTTTAGAGAATTTGAAGTAGTATATGTAAGGTGAGTTTTGAGTCACTCTGTTTTCATAAACCAAAATACGTTAATTTTGTAAGGAATATGACCTACCGTAAGCATTTCAACACTCTCTACAAAGTAAAAAGTGCTATCATGATTATAAAACAAGATTTTAATCCTACCAGATACTTCACAACGGAATTTAAATAGTCCTTCCATCGCTATTTTACTTAGAAGATACTTACTACCTTTTGCTCAAACCTTTAACCTGTCCAGGTCTGTGATAATATTTGCATACTAACCTTGGCTTATCGGATTATGTAAATTTTCATATTTTAATTCAAGTGCATCTCGTAAACTTTAGCTATCGTCAGATCTGATAAGAGAAAGTTTGATTCTCTAATTTATTAAATCATACCCGATATTTCATAATTAAATTCAAATACTTGCTGGTATTTAACATTTTTTTTGTATTAACTCCATCTACTAATGTTAAATTTTCAAACATTATTTCTCATGTTCAGACAATATTACTTGAATAATGCCTAAGTGCGAGCGCATTAATTACGTCTCTGCAATTCCTTTTATCATCGAAATTACTAGGTCCACGTTTTATAATTGTATTTGTTTTGAGTTTATGATGATTCGTCCATATGACATTAGTTTTGATAAAATTGACGCTATTTTTAGAGCTGCTTTGAAGTCCTCAAAATTCATCATCTTTTTCACATATCCATAATGGATACCTATATCTTTATTTGTCAGTTTTATTGTCATCTCACAGCATACATTTTGCTTCTTAGTCCAAAAACTTCAAGGGCACAAAGATAAAATCATCCTTAAATTTTCCAATACTTGTTCGAATTTTCTTGAAATCCACAACATGCTGGATAATCTGATAAATCAAATAGATTTTTATTATTGTAAATATCCTGATAGACAATTTCACATTGCATATTGTAGATTATCGAGTCCGTATCAGTAATTAGCAAATCCGAATCTGACCATTGATTGTTAGTAAAATTATAAGGAAACTGGTACATAAGCCACTTTGATAAATCAAGTACAGTTACACCAGCATAAAGTGATTCATTTAACTTTAAATTTGTTTTTAATCGTAGTACTGCAGCAAGATTTTCTTTTAAATATATTCGTATTAACAAAACCATTATTAAATAATCTATTTCTGCGATTGCTGTCATAAACGGTTTCAATATTGATTCTTTTAGGCACATGGTCATCGTCTTAATAAACGCGGAGTTGATTAACTTGAAAACGTTTTTCTTAAATTCATTTTTAGCGGCAGCATGACATTTCGTATTTAAGTCAATATAATCCGCCATCCATCTCGACTGATGAAACTTTAGCACGGAATAGACTTTTCTCAGAACAAGTACAGCATCTACTCCTTGCTTTAAACTTTTGTAATGCATAACGTATTTTCTTTTATCTAACAAATTTGGAACTAACTTATTATCAATAAAATTTTTGCTGCTGTTATTGCTCGTTGTTCAGGTGATAATTAATTATAGTCAGTCGTCATTGCATAAAACGGATAATGATTATGTAGATCATGTAATGAATTAGGGTAATATAGATCAAATTTAGCAAAATATGAAATATCTTCTGGAAAATTTCTTTCAGTTTTTCAAAGAAATTGATGTGGAGTTGTCCAATGAAACCAACCGCAATGCATTGGTAGTGACAACCATCCACCCATAAATGTTCACACAGTCCAGATAAATAATGTAACTCGACGGCAGATTTTTAACATTTGAGATATTTGTTATTAATTACTGTATTTTATGTTATAACGCTAATTCCGTCTCTAATATTTTTTCAATAAAGTTAAAAACATATTTTGACATCTGTTAAGTCTAGTTTTGTCTTGCTATTTTTGAGAAGAGCGTCCCAAGATAGCCCTCGAACAGAATAATGCCAACAGGGGTCTAATCCTTAATTTTCATGACTAACTTGACAAAAATTCTCGAAAGCATCTGCTACCAATAATACATCTGATTTCAGAAATAAATCGTGATAATCAACAAATGTTAACACAGCCAAATTTATTCCGCATATCTTGTGCATTTTTGTTTCATCATCTGTGATATTTACATTTTTGAGCTGCGAGTAAAATTTATTTTTATGTAGAGAAGTTTAAGTCTGCTTCAATGGTCGAGACAGTCGTACGGAAAGATCTTTTTTGTCAGATCAATATAGTTTTCTTACCAAAGCAGCTCTTTAGGTTAGCAAAATTTGTGCAACCTTTAACAAGCTCATCTAATGATGCTGCCATAAATTGCATACTGTCAATAAAGCGTATTTTTTTTTCGAGCGTCAATGACGTGTACTTTCCAAATTGTTTGGAATACATTTTATTACGTTATTTAGTTTAGGTTAGCTATAATGTTATCATCACCAAAAGCTTATGCTATTTATGATTGTCATAGCCACGAAAGTTATGTAAAACTACGGGAATAAAATCTGGAGCTTGATAATTTAAATTATAACTGTTACAAGTTGCTCCACGATATTGACTATGATCTCGCACCTTATCACGAACTCCGTTGGAGCCCACCAGTAACTTTTCAGATATGACAATTAACTGCCTTATCAAAGTTAACGTTATTCTCATTGGAGCCATTTTAAGTAATGTTAAGAATTGTATCAACTTCGTTAATTAAATTTTTTAGTAACATCACGGCAGGACTTTTACCTTGGAGACGAAACTTTATCGCTGGCGTAACAAACTACTTTATAAGCTACTCCGCAGGGAATTTGTATTTTTCTTGTACTGGATTCCTTGGATTATTTTCAGCTCCAATAACAGGAACGAGTATACAATTAAAATTGGCGTAAATAACAAAAGGAATATGAAGTTTGATTAAAATTAAATTTTTATATTTGTTTCTTTTTAGCTGGGCATTGTTAATTTTGGAACATTAACGCAGTATTTGAGATGTCCCTGTTGTCATCCATCGCTTGAAAAGCCGTGTAGACATCTATAACATAAATAGTTCTTGTTTTTATTTTTACTATATTATCCTCCAACTAGGCTGTTAAAGTGTTTTATCCAGCTGCAACGTCCCTGTTAAAATAATACATTTATTGTCTTCTGTGAAGCATTTTCTGAGATATATCTCGGTAAAAATTTCTAACTCATCTAGTCCGAAAACATTTTCTGAGATACTTTTGTTTTTCAAACTTGGTATGATTTTCTGCTATTGGAAGGTTGATGCCATCAAACTTTAGCTCGTCTTTGGACGGAATATACTTGCTAACTAGATCAATTCTTTTTGAAACGTCGCAGAAAAATATACTACTGAAAACATGCCATCATTGTTTTTAATGCAGCAATTTTTTGTCAATTATTTGAGGGCGATCGACGAACGAACTACCGCGAAGTACGTCATTTCAAACTTCCATTCCTAATCCTGATGAAGTAAATTGTTCTAATTTTTTATTTTTTGATATATTTTATTCCATACAATGGCAATGTTTGTTCCAGTTAATATATTTCTCAATTTTGCTGTTAAATAGGTTTCTAAAATTTCCTGTCAAAACTTTGTTTCAAAAAGTACATCAACAACTGCAACTTTGATAAAATCGTATGATAATTGGACTATAAGTTTGGTACTTTTATAAGCCGCGAGTTCTTTAGCTATAAGAGGTTGTAAAAGATGAAATAAATTCGTAGAGCTAAAATTAGCTTAAATGTTCTGATCAAGTTGATAACTATTGTCGTAACCTGAAAATGCTGAAGCAATATTTTCAGATTTGATAATGCTTTTTGGCAATATCTCGCAATTTCTTTAATCAGAGATATGTCATTACAGCGGAAGAGAGATAAACGTATCATATTCACCCAATGTACAACTTGTATGCTGCAAATGCACTTGGTTCTGTTATCAACATATCTAAAAAAGCTATTGTCATACCAACACCTGTAGTTAATGTTAATTTCAGTAAAAGTTGGTTACACAGAAAGGACTATGATGTCTAGAAAGAGATTTGATTTACATTTTGGTTTTTGGTGATATTCTAGAAGGACAACGAGTATATAGAGCAAATGGTGCAGGTGCAGATGATATTATGAAACTTTAGAATTACAAGATGAATTTCAACCTAATCCAAAGTTTGATTTATACAAGGCAAATGAGGGAATTATTCGATATAGAAGTACAAAAAGGTTATTCTAAATTTAGATAAAATTGGATGTATTGGTGTGATGGTACATGGAACTAAATCTAATTTTGTTTATTATCTATCGCATCGGTTTTTATGTAACGTTTCATGGAGCTATTTTAAATAATTTAGTTATTGATCCTCTTAACACATTAAGTCCGTTAATAATCTAGAAAACCTCGATTTAGTAACATCAAGAAAAGTGTAAAAGAGGAGATACTGGTAGTGTTAGGTGTGCTAGCAAAGTAATTTCAATATATTTACAATCTAATAAAGAAAGGAAATTTAAGTCAATAGCAGCTGCCGCAGAGCACCGTAGTATTAACGAAAGATCAGTAAAGGATGTCGCCGATGGTAAAACTAGATCGGCAACGTCCATGCTGACATTTGATAAATTTATCATTTGATAGGGTAATTAACTATTTTCCAGATCATTTCGAGAAAGACAATTGTGCCTAAATTCTAAGATATCGTTGCGATTAAATCTTAATGTAATTATCTTTGTATCGTTTTAATGTATCTGCTGCTTTTAACATTTATCAGAATTGTCCAATGTTATCATAACATCAACAGTTTCGAAATGCTTCAGCTAATTCTTATTTAGTACATTATCTCGTTGGTATTTTATTTCTCCTAACATTATATATTAATTAGATAAAAGATTATTATATTGAGTATAATTGAGTGGCTCAACTATTTTCGGAAGGTTTTGTTCCAGTTCCAAATATTACATCAGAAAATAAGTGTTTTGATTTTCTGGTTATACTGAACATGATATTTTGTATAACTATGATGATGACGAAAATGAAGTAGTTGTTAGCCAAAAAATAAAAAAAGAATAAGTAGACCAACAACTGAGATGTTGCGAAGTACCATATTAACAAAACTATTAAAGTTTAATTTTAGTGTTGCCGGGCATCAAATATTTTGGCAACTTATGAAACCCTTTCTAAACGTAAAATTACAACAAAGAAATATAACATGATCTAATTTTGTTAAAATACTTAATTTAATGCCGATTGATGTTGGAAAATTACATTTATTTTCTTTATGCGAACCAGTAAAATATATGTCAGTACTAAGAAAATACGACAAAATTTATAATATTTAGTCGATATAATTGTAGTCGATGCGGTCGACTCATTTGGTACAAAACTTAATTTATCGCTATATCCACGCCATTTTAATAACACTTTAGTTGCCGTGCCTTTTAATACCTTTTTCAAAAACAAATATATCTTGTTCTGTTTCTGAAGTTCTTGTTCCAAAAAACTGTCAGTTATAGGGTCTCCTAACAAATCTTTCAACGAGTATGTAACTGGTATTTTTAAAAGTACTTATCAACAACAAATATTTATTCGCTCCAGTTATGAGTAAAGCTTTTTCAAATGTTTTCTTTTCTGACTAAACACCGTCAACTTTAAATTTGTGTCAGCGGTACAGCGGTAGATGTTTTCGTTTGCTAGTATTGGATTTGCAATCGCGTCGTTTGGCGACATTTTACTGGTTTGTTGTTTTTGTTATTAGTCAGCAATTTTCTGTAAGTTAATATATTTGTTCATATTAACTGTCAAATACTTACGTTTTTTTTTCGTTGAGCGTGCGTTTAAATCACTCAACAATAACTCTTTTCCCCATTTTTCCAGTAACATATATTTAAGGTTATTTTCTTCCAATTATTTCCAGAAACATATTTTAAGGATTTTTTTTTTGGTTCCAACTAATTTGCTCGAACTTTTTATTAAAAAAATCATTCTTGATCCTTTTTGGTTTTCTTTCTGTAGTTTTTTGTTTTAGCGCATCAGTCATTGATATCCCTGTTTTATCCGAAACTGGTACACTTAACGCGTAATTGCTGAAAACATCGACAACACTAAAAAGTTATCGCTTATCATTAAAATGAGCTAGATTTGACATATCAACTAAATATATCGCCTAGATGTCATCAACGGCATTTGCGACAACTTTACGTCGCGGAACCTTTATTTTAGGTCTCTATCTATACTGCACGATCATCATATAAGTTTCTACTTAGACCGAGCTTATAATTTCCTCCAATAAAACCCTGTACTAGCCTTCGTTCAACACGTTCTCGCTTATTTGCGAGTTTCATTTCACGAAGTTCGTCTAACATTACTTGATCGCCGCTTCCAGGAGGTTCAATATCATGACGCATCGCTATTGCGTCAACTTGATTGTGAGTCTCTTGTTTAGTCCGCGGATTAGTTTTCGTCAAGTTGTTATAAAGAGGATTAAAAGGTCTAATAAATTTATGGCCTGGCAATGTCCAACCGCCTTTTGGTTTCGGCCGTTTGCCAATTAATTTATGTATATCTATACCTGTTCTAATTATTTCTGTTGCATTTTTGGCAATATATAATAATTTTATTTTGCTAGAGGCATAAATCTATCGCAATCGCAGTCGCACGTTATTTATATCTGACATATTTCAGAAATTATAAATCTGAAATTTTTTTTTGTCCAATTCTGATTTTTCTTCTACCATTTTGCTTGGGTTTTCTTTAGTGTTTTTTGACCAAATTTATCATTTTTTACAGGTCAAATCCTGAGCACCTTTCAATATAAATTTTACCATTTGATATGTTCACGCAAAAGCCAGCAAAATCAACAAAACATCTACGAACAAAAACAAAATCAGATAAAATAGAAAAATTAAAAGATGAGAATTTATATTGAAATGTGCTTGAGGTTTGACCATAAAAGTTTTTTAAACACCATTTTCTCAAAAACCAAAATATTTGTTTAAAAAGCACAACAATTTAATTTTTTTTATTTATAATATTGTTTCAGTCTTCTAAAATAATCTCCCTGATGTTGCCTGATCAGCCCACTCTGGACAACTTCATTTTTTCCCCAAAGATTGTACAAATACTTTCAGCATTGGTCTATCATTCTTTTTCATTTTTGTCTTTATTTTCTGTTTTAGTTTTACACAGAAGACAATATGTTGATATTGCATATAAGTGAGTTTAGACAAAATTAATTGCAAACTTTAGGTTGCTTTACAAAACTAACTAGCAATCTCATCATTAGCATAAAAGGGTTGTTTATCAAATTGCAAAATAAACTTGAAACAACTGTATTTTTAGTCATCTGTTTAATGAACATTACGCAATAATATCCACAAACTGAAGTACCATTACCGTTAACTGCCTTTTCTTTTGTGCCAGATAATTCTCCAACTGCCTTTTCTTTTGTGCCAGATAATATTCCAGATGCTGATTCTAATCCTAATGTACCTTATACGGGCAAAAGTTTAGGTAGTAATGTTTTGGCTGTTACAGATAGTGCAGGGCTGAAGAAACCATGTTTTGATTTACTTGTGCAGTACTTAAATTTAGTCCAAATGTTTTTGTGATCATATTTATTCATTTGAATTTTGGTTAACATCAATATTGTCAAAGTATCCGTTTTGAGCATTAGGGTTGACCTTCAATTAAACCTGCATCTGTTTTGTAACTGCAGCTGTTAATTTTTAACTTGGTCAGGAGTTAAATACATTTCTTTTTTTTTACCATTTTATTAAAGTTAGATTAAACTTAAGTGTACATCACTCTAAACTTGGATTAACAATTTAACTCCAGTTTATTTTAAAAATATAGCTTATCAGTAACGCATATATGTATAACGGTGATACTTGAACGTCTCCAAGCGTCCAAGTAATTTCAATATCAGCTGTGCTGTCTACAGAGTGCTTGCTATATTTACTAAAAAAATATTGGAAAAAGTGTAGGAAATCCTCTAATGATATCTGAGATCCATCTTCAGCATCTTGATATTTTTTTCATCGAGTAGATTACATGATCTATTAATGTTTTTATTTATTTATTTATTTTAGTATTTTTATTTTATTTTTTTAGTATGGTCTGTTATTGTTTTTATTAGCGTTAACTGCAAAATTACATTCTCTCGCTCATTCTTGGTATTGTTCAGAATTTACTCTAGCATATATTAGTGTAACATCAGTGTTATTGTATATTCCATTATTTTGTTGTTGGTTCCACCTTGAGCTTGTCTCTGAAATGCAACAAATAACTGAGGCGGTAGTTGTTCACTTGATGTGTAACTCGCCATGTGTAGTCTGTGGTATAAGGAATTGCTGTTTGATATATTTTATGCTGCTGATAATAAATTCTATTAGTATGTTTTTGCAGCATATCATTTAAGTCCGACATTTGATTTTTGAAATTTGGCGGATAATAAATAATGAGGTGGACTAATTTGCATAAGAGAACCTGGTGGAACTTCTGGTGTAAAGCTATATAGCTTGCCCTTTGCTGCATTTAGCTGAATAAGAGAACCAGAAGCAATATAACCATTTTCCAATAATGTGTTAACTTCAGTTATATTTACTGGCAATGTAAATGCAAACTTATGTTTCCTGAAAAACAGTAATAGAATAAGCCCTGTAACCAGATCCTATCAATGGTGTAATACTTTTTGGTGATGAAAAATCAAAGGCCATATTTTTCTTTATTCTAGCTCGCAACATATTATAATTTGGTTCCAGTTCAAAATTGTATGCAATTCTTTTATTTTTTTTTTTTTTGCTATAAGTTCTTTCATTGTTTTATTTGGATTGGTTATGTTATAGGCTCCATGCGGAATCTCAATGTAGGGGCACTGAGTGGCCGAGTGGTCCAAAGCACTCTCTGTTACGATCATTGCCATCTCACCTCTGTCTGCATGGGATCGAGTCTAAGATTCGGCGAATGTAGATATGGGAAAGCTTGCTTGTAGCAACTTGTGGATCGGTGGTACTTTCTGCTGATTTCCCAGTTTCTTTTTCCATTTTTAATAGCCTATCATATGCTAAAAATTAGTGTTAAGCCCTAGAACAACCTAATGTAAAAAAAATGTTAGCAAAATCAGATACTTTTCTAAACGAAAACTCATCATTTCCTCCAGTTTTTATGAGCCTTAGCATTCCAACAAGTGCAGGAAACGAGTCCAATTTCATATTGCTTTTGATGATCTAGTTCTTTTGGTGGAATATATTTTACTGAAAATATTGTGCTCCCTTTATCAGATTGACTATAGTCCATTAATAATATTGCTGACATTTTTTATTATATTTGTATAAAATGAAGTTGCCATGATTAAGTTGCGTGGAAAAGTTTCGTATTCGTCGGATGTTAATCTTTAGATCTCATATTATCAAGTATGTCAATAATTTCATTTTCAATTTCAGCTCCAACATTTCCAGCTTCTTTTGATATCATTAGCATTAATCTGCTTATCATTTCAGTAATTGATGCGAATATTCTAACTCCATTTCCTTTTTCCTCTATACTTTTTACTCTATTTTTATTGATTACATGAAAGAATTTTCTTTCAAAATTCCATCCTCTACCAAAAAGTTTTGTCCTGATAGTTTCTGCTGTTCTTTTAGATACAGAAGCAATAGTATTCTATCTCATTATATCATAAAGTGGAAGCATATCTTATGTTTTTATAACTGCGTTCAACTCATTTTTAGCAGTAGCTCCACCTTTGTTAGTTTCTGCATTATTCCATTTACTTATATTATTAATGTCTTTTATACTTTAAAAAAATATACTGATCCTCTGATATCGCATTAGTTGCTTTTTTTTTATAAAAAAAACTCTTTGCTCTCCAACTTCCATGAACTTTAGTCAACTTGCCAACTCTTTTTTGCTCCTCTTTAATATCTTTTATTTCTCTTGAGAATTTTTTTTATAACATTTAAATTTGATGCATTGTTAATTCTGCTAATTTTCGTTTTAAGTTAAGAGGATTATTTAGTAGCTGATGAAGTACAGCATGTCTATCATCAGGATCAGCTGCGTCAAGTGCCTCAACTTTATTTTTTTTCAGATCTCTCTTGTTGTTCTTTAAGTAATTCAACCAAACCTTTTTTCTTGTGATTTTTTTTTTAAAAGTTCAACTGATAGTGGCTTACTTCAGGTTGTTTTCCAAGTATGTCTCCAGTAATTGGTTTTAAAATGGTTGCTGCTGTTTCAGCTGAAGCAATTAGACCACATCATGCTTGCTGTACTTGCTGTTTAAATTGTGCTGGAGATTGTGCAATATTTTGATTTTCTATGTTTTCAGTACTTTGCTTGTTTTTTAATTATGTACTATTTTTTATTGAAGTTACTGTAAATATATTTCAATATCAAAAAAATTTACTCTTATCATTTCTTAATTTGTCAAACAAAAAAGGTAATATTTACTTGTTGCTTGACGATATAGTTCAATAAATTTATCTTTTGTAACATCACCACATTGTTCGTTCTTGATATTTCTAATGTCATTATGGTGAAGTCCTTGAAATAATATAAAACAACCAGTATTTCACCGAATAAATCAGCCAACATAATATCCTTGAGCGAGGTTAATAGAATTAAATTTCTTGTTACGTGATAATGAAAAATATTTTCTGATTTTTATTCATTTCCTTATTGTTTAGCTTAATACCATTAAAAAAACAACTGTCTTATGTTTGTACAAATCAAGTTGATTAACTGGAACAAATTCTTCTGGCTGTTTGATAATATAAAAAAATCTTTGTCATCCTCAAGATCATCAGAAAGTTTGTCCCTATAATTGTTAAGTTGTAGGGTTTAACGCCATTTTTTTCAGCACAAGATAGGCTATACATGGCAGCCAGTATTAATGGTGGAGGAAGAAACCTGGAAATCCCAGGGAAGAACCACCGACCCATGAGAAGCTACTGGCAGGCTTTCTCATGTACGTTAGCAGAGTCTGGACTCAACTCACACAGACAGGTGAGATGGCATTTCTGTATTTCGTAATGGTCAGCGCTTTAGACCACTTGGAGCCCCTACAATTGCTAAATAATTCATACTTAATCCTGTTGTGGATTAACTTTAACTATGTAAAAGTAAACATGATCATAATTAAAGTTATCTCCGAGAAGTAAATTCATAAGCAAGTTAGTTTTGCCAGATCCAGTTCTTCCAACAACAACATGGTGATAATCTGGAAGCTCATTATGTTTGTCTTACACCAAATGTTCAGTATCAAAAGTTTAATATGGACGATTTTGCCATTATTATACAATTTTGTTATATAATTTTGTCAAAACTTTTGTCAATAGTACATTAAAAGCTCAAAAATGAAGTTAGTAATTTATTAGATATCATATGTGTATATCAAAATGAAGTTATTTTGTAAGATAAAGGACAAGTAATGTACAACTGTCAGATGTACTGATACGAATTCCCACTGCATTAATGATATTGTTACTTTTGCTGAATGATCAAGTTAAAATACAAGATTGAGGTAAGTCAGTTAATGATTATTTTAAGAAAGCTGGTGATGTATTTACTGATGACATTATTATGAGCGATAATAAAATTACATATCTTTGAAAACCAAGCCTCTGAATCAGAGGCAGCAAAAAAAAAAAAAAAAACCAAAGGAAAAACACGGTTGATGATCAAGAATCTAAGTACGTGTTAGTTGCGTGCACAGTAGTATCATGCATGCATTTCTCAATATAAACAATAATGGTATTAATAATTTCAGAACATAGAGACAGATTTTGACAATGCAACTAGAAATACCTCAACGATAAGGAAATTCCAATAACAACTTCGTTAAGAACAATCAGTGATTGAGTTGCTGTATTTAATACTGATTTTTCTAATCACATACAAATGTTTCTAAAACAGAACTTCTGATTAATTGTTTTAGAATTCCACTGTTATTAAACTCGCTGATATTGACGACTTACCTATATTATCACTGGTATTCCTAATATCGTTCAAAAACCTAATTGTATTACAATTCCTCATGGATGAGCCAACAATCAACAATACCATGTACAGGATCAAGAACATGGTCACATCAAAAGAACTATCAAATACACACATAGGTCACCAGTTTATATAGGCTGTCCGTATTTAGCAGTGCAAAGTTTAGTATATTTTCCACATTTCCATGACTTCATTCGACAGATGATTATTCTGGAATTGTCTATAGTGTTAAAGATGCCAAAGAAACTTTTATGCAGATAGCAACTGATAGATTATAGATTATTAACTGCAGCGTCCTATTGATGGTGTATTGAATTTGTAGCTGAAACTCTATAATTAAATGACGGTATAAAATATGTAAACAAATATTATATGATTAAAAATATAGGCGATTTTAATTGTTTCAGAAAACATTCCAAAACAAGATATTGTCGCTCTAATACAATATTTAATATTATCAAAATGAACTGTGGTACGTGAAAAATGTTATAATTACTATAGCAAAATACTTGAGTAGCATCATATATACCACTGCTAAAAACTTGTAATTTTAAGAAAGTCTTCAAAAGAACCATGAAATATGGAATATTTAAGATATATTTGAATGAAAAAGCGAATTGTGTGCGTCATTGGATACAGGTTACAAATTCAGGTAGCTAGCTTCTAATGCAGACTATTTGGGTATCTCGGCCTCTGCAATACCCTGCAATGAAACAATTGAGAAAGGGTTTTATCTCGGATGCCTTTTATTTTTTCAATGTAGGTAATGTAGCGGAAGGCCACATGTGAAATGTGGCTCAGAATTGTTTCAGCTTATCCTTGGATATAATCAGAAAGTAGTTCGCTGCATTTTGTTTGAATTTCATGGTGTGACGTTACTTAGGAATCAACAGTTAGAAGTTAGGCTATTATGAGGTCATGCAATTGTGAGGTTGTTGTGCAATTGTGAGGTTGTTGTGCAATTGTGAGGTTGTCATGTTTGTGGTCATTGATTAATTAGAGGAAAATCAGTCGGCTTAGAGAATCTTCCTGTTGATAGTGACTGTTGTCTAGTAGTCCTTGGAAATGTGAAAACAAAAGACATTCAGCCCAGAACTTGCACGCGTTTGATTCGCTCGTTAGATAGACCCATTATTTGTAACGGGGCTTATTATGTTTTGATCAAATACTATTGGAGGTGATAGCCTTCCATACAAAGTAACCGAACCACTCAAAATTTGAAATTAAAATACTTTGAGTTGCACTTTGGGAGCAGCAGGAAGGGTGAACAGACTACTGTTAAGAGATTTTAAAAATTATTTTTAAAGTTAAAGAAAGCTTCCCATAAAAATGAAAATACAAGTGTCAATAACGCTAAACTAAAGGAGGGTGAACATACCATTTTTAGATTAGTCCATTTTTATAAATAAAGCTTAAAAATGAACATGGGCAAGCGTCAATAACATTAAACAGAAAACTCTAACCGGGTTGCACTAAACCGAGGCCTCTACAGGGTTATTTGTTTTGGTTGTATTTTTAACTTTGTTTACCTGACCCTGGTGTAAAACATTATCGTCACCTCCTTTGCTGCCACGCAATTAGGTGGCGCAATAAATCACTTTTATTGATATAATGAGTGATCCTATGCTAACCATGAAATATCGTACAGCTAAACTAGTTCAACAGGGACTAGATGCAATTAAAAAATGTCTTCCAGTTCATGATTCTGTCCAGCAACAACTACAAGCGCATCAGGAGTCTCGGGTGGAATTTGCAGAAGAGAAGGTACAGAACAATTATTTAAACTGATTGTTGAACTAACAAAAAATAATGTTGTAGCGCCTGAGGCAGCTCAGAAAGCTCTTGAGACAACCTGTTGATATTGTTGGTCGCCTTTGAGCATTTTGACTGCCACCACCCTGTTAACCTGTCCAACCACAGCCATCTTCATTGCCAAAAGTTAGAACTAACATTAGAGATAAATTTACACCGCAAGGTATTGCAGCTATCAAACCCCCCAGGCCGATTACATTTCCGCGTTTGGATATATCGATAGAGAGATAGTTATGTAAAACCAGAATGTTAAAACTCTGAAATCTGATAATTGGGTTAGGGATATATATCGCATCTCTGCTGATCAGATCTAAGGAAGATGTTAATCAGTTTAACATTTTAACCAGATAGTAGATGCATATATTAAACAAGTAAAACAAGAAAATAAAGAGTAGAAATGAATTTGCAACTTAAACAAGCTAAGAATAAAGGGAATTAGCCTTAACAACAAGAAAGGAAACAGCAGATGAAACAACAAGCAAGATAGAAAAATGGTATGATACAGATCCTGACTCTGTTGCCACTGGAAGTGTTATTGCCATTTAAGGAAGTTGTCTTATTACCCCACGCCCCAATAACATTCTTGCTGATGGTGATAGACTAGAAATTATGGTTGGTACAAGATGAGCTGGTAATAATTCACCAGAGATAATGAACGAAGCCTCTGCAGTTTGTCAGTTATTTACAGGCAGTATCATAGACAATAATGTTTATTGGTCCCACATCAATGAAATCGTTGATGATTAACGCGCCGATTAAAATGTTGAAGTGATATTGCAGTTAGATGAGTGACTAGAAAATATAATCAAACATAATGCTCAGCGTAGACCTGTAATGGTCAGGGTTATAAATTCAGTTACCAACAAAGAAAGCAATCTACGGAGAGGTACTTGTTGATGTTGTTCAGGGTATATTCAGAAGGATAGCACCAAAAGCAATACCGATTGCAAAGCAATTGGGAATGAAAGCTGTTGACGTTCGTGAAAAGGTATTTGTACTGTCAACAGTCAAGGATAGACTAGCACTATTAATACATCAAAAAGCTCAGCCAGTAAAATAATTACCCAGCACCAAAGTTATGCCAGAAAATGTTAGTAAACTATTAAGTCAAACTGCAAATAAAAAAACTAGCAGATTTGGCTGGTGTACCCCTGTCACTGGTAGAATCAGAAATAGAAAAAATATAACTGCTAGTTTAATAGCAGGAAGTGGTCTATGTCTTAGACATAGCCAAATTTAAAAATACGCCAGACCTCAAAAGTGAATCAGACCTCAAAAGTGAATCGGTAAGTAATTATTAGTATTTATAGGATTCATGAGAGCCAAACAGCATGGAAGAATTGAGCTGCAAGTTCAGGATACAAGCAGATATATTCCTTTATTGAAGCAGAAGGTAATATTCTAAAAACAGATACAGATTATGGAGCTAATGTGGTTGGCTTGTGTAATAATGACATGACGTTCAACAGTGCCACATATAGCATTGACAGAAGAAACTTCTAATCATGCCTGGAAAACGTGGACATTTCCACGACGATATTGGGTCTTGCAAGATATTCTGATGAGCATTCAAGATCAGCTGGTCCATAAATGATGTTTGTAAAGGATACTGCTGACCACTTTGACAATAGACTTCTGATATAAGACGACCAAGAAACTTGGCTGACAATGTTGACGCTGATATGTGGCCTGTGGTACATGGTGCTAATCATGAATTCAACTTAGAATCGTTAGCACATCAATTAATGTTAAAGGATGGATGTAGAGGATTTTCATGTGTAAATCCACTGCCACATATCTTTGGGTTTTGCAGAATGTCAGAATGGTTAAATTTGACGCCAAGCATACAGTTGTGCTTGTAAGAAAGGCTACCGACGAAGATGCAATTTGGCACCTTATCTGTGATGCTGGCAAAGTAATACTGACAAAACTTTCATTGTGAATACCAACAATGATACCATCACTCGCTGAAGAAACAATAGCTGCACTCTTTTATGGATTTGGGTGGTAAAAAACATTGGGGTTGATGATGACGGCATAGTGTTCAAAGTATCACTAATGGTTTTTTACATGGGATATATCATAGCAAGGTGTCTCTGTACCACAAGATGTATTCACTGCTTTTTAAAATAATGATAGACTAACAATAACTTTGCACAACGATATTTGACAAATTGGTTTTACTGAGGTTTCATTGAATAAATGGGCATCATGAACCAGCTGAAGACATACTACTGAATTTTGAGAATACTGATGTTGCATATGTATATCATTGTTTGATGACATTCATGGGGCGTGATCAAAATGTTAATTCTGGTCTGCAAATATCACAACTAGATTTTATAACACTATATTGCAGGGCACCAGGTCGCCCATAAAGACCACATGAGTCGCCTCCAGGTCTGTTCTATAAATAGCACAACTCGGCTTGTATAAAAGAGTATTTTATTCAGTTGCTATTCTTTATTAACCGCACTTGCATTTATATATATTTAAAAAAATGACAATATCTTAAAAATGTTTCTTATATATGAAGTTTAGTTGAACTCTGACATCTGACATAACTCCAGGTGGGGCGCTGAATGGTCGAGTGGTCTAAAGTGCTGACAGTTATGGAACAGTGCTTTCTCATCTATGTCTTATAGAGTAGAGTACGAGTCTAGGCCTCTAGGCATGGTAAACATGGGTGCGCGGTGTGAAAGCCTTTCATGAGTCTGTTGTTCTTCCCGGGGTTTTCCAGGGTTCTAACTCCACCATTAATACTGGCTGCCCTGTATAGCTTATCATGTGCTGAAAATGGCATTAAGCCCCAAAACAACAAAACAACCAGTTTGAAGGTCAGTAATGTGTTTGTGACAATAGAGTACTCAGAAAGAGTAGCTAGAGGGCTTAGCAAAGATTGGAGCTGAACGCAAGTTTCTTTACCCCCAAAACCTGGCAGAAAAAGGAAAGAAACTTATCACCTTCACAATGAATGGGAAATCATTCTTTTTTACGACTGTGAAAGAAAACTGCTTATCTTGTATGCGGAGTAACTGGCAGGAGTAACTGGCAACGGCAAAGAGGCACAATGTTCAGAGAAACTTTACTACGAATCACAAAAACTACAATGCTATCTACCCACTGGGAAATGCACGACAGGCAGATAAAGCCCTTGAGCTAAAGACAGCTTTGGGGAAGCACATATTTTTCACAAGGCCAGCGAAAAATCACAAAAAGCAACCACAGCTTATATTGGAGCCACTCATTTTCTGATCAAGAAGGCATTTTCAGACGGAGTTGTCAAATAAGCAATGATAATAATTGCTAACATTGTACTTAAAGATGAGAAATATGGAACCAATGTAATCACAACTCTTTTAGACTTCCAACTGGGGGCATCTACTTCCAACTGGGGGCATCTACGATGGCTAGAGATGGCTAGAGATGGCTAGACGAGTGTCAGCTTTGTCCAGTAACTTGGTCATTTAACTAGACTATTGCCTGGTGAGGTGCAGTTGGTTTAGCATCCAGTGCAACGCATGCATGGACATCAGTAATACAGCGCAGCTGATGGTTTTTATCCAGATTGTATTTGAAGATGTCTCCACAAGAGAACTCTTGACACTACTGACCATAAAGACAACTATGATGGGAGTTGACATTTATAACACAGTGAAGTAGTTTTTCATGCAGAAAAATGTATCATTGGAAAAGCTTGTAGCGGTGACCACAGATGGGGCTCCTGCTATTATTGGCTGACATGCAGATTTCATCCTTCACCATAAAGGTGATCCAGACTTCGCAAAATTTCTGCAATTACCACTGCATCATTCCCCAGCAGGCATTGTATGCCAAAGTGATTGGCCTTGGGCACGTGATGACTCCCATTGTGAAAATCATAAACAATATGTTCCAAAACAGCACAGAATTTTCAAAGTGCTATTTGAGGAGATGGCAGCTGAATATGGTGACCTGTTACTACACACAGAAATCAGATGGCTCAGCAGAGGACGGGTTTTACTTCATTTTGTTTCTTCTTCACTTTTGTTGAATTCAAAGAGTTCATGAATTCCAAAGGCCAAGACATCTCACTGCTAGAGGACACAGTGGACACTTGACCTTGCATTACTGGGGAAACTAAACCACTTGAGCTGTTGTTAATAAGATTAGTGCTTTAAATGCATTTAAAGCCAAAATTAACATTTTCTCTGTGGATATAGATAGAGGAAAGGTGCTGACTTTTCCTCTGTGCAGTCAGTGCTGAAAGACAATGCTTCTGAATATGATACATTTGACAAAGTTGCCAACAAGTACTGTGATGTCATAAAGTGATTTGGGTATGAGTTTGAGAATAATTATTGTGACATTGATCAGCTTGATCCATGTGTATTATTAATTTCCAATCCTTTCATGAATGTGTACACAACAAGCAACTAAGTACAATGTTAAGTTTGGATGCTGGACAGGTGGAGATTAAAATTATAACATTGCAAAATAACCTCCACCTCAAAGCCTACCAGACTGCATCAAACGTTTAGTGCCTTGTCACAGAAGTACCATGGTGTGTGTACAGCAGCTATGAAGGTTGCCAGTCTGTTTGGTTCTACCTATCTAATGTAAATCAGCATTTTCTGACATGAACTTCATCAAGAACAAATGCAGAACATGCCTCACTGATGCACATCTAAAAGAGTTACAGTTGCAGTGTCAAGTTGCACACCAGATTACAATACAATGGTAAACAGCATGCAATACCAGTCTTCCCACTAACAAAGGAAATGATACCTGATGTCAGTGGCAACATGTCTGTGCCGTGGCAAATTTTAATTTAAATATTGACGAATTGTTCAATTTAAAATGGTGTGTTCATGATATTAAGTTTTTATTTTGTTAAAAATACAGCAGATTTTTGGTCATTAATTCAAAATGTGACAAGATTTATTTAAAGTTTTTTCACTACATCAGACATTACAATGTACATAATAACTTTTTTAAAAAATGGTGCAACATAGTTCATGATTTGTTTAAAAGGTTTGTCAGTGGCTAGTGAAAATGGCACATTTTTCCTAAGAAATGTAATGTAAGTAAGCGATTATCTGAAAATTTAACAATTACCGAGATAAATAAAGTGATGAATATTGATATGTTTCCCAACTTGTTGTTGGGCTTAACGCCATTTTTCAGCACATGATAGGCTATACATGGCGGCCAGTATTAATGGTGGAGGAAGAACCTGGGAAATCACCGGAAAGAACCACCGACCCATGAGAAGCTACTGGCAAGCTTTCTCACATATCCACATTTGCCGAATCCTAGACTCAACAGACATAGGCAGAGTTGAGATGACAGTGATCCGAAACAGACAGTTCTTTAGACCACTTGGCCATTCAGGGACCCAATTTGTCATTGTTGTTAATTGTGAGAAATCATTAACATGACCAGAGTCTACACATTATTAATAATGTATAAAGGCAAACTAGGCAGATTTATTATTTCATAAGAGTGTATCAAACTGGTACCCTTCATATGACTCGGTACTCATGAAGTAGCTTTCAGTATCAAAAACGTTGGTTATTCCTGCTGTATCTGATCTATTAATTTTCGCTGGAACACAGATTTATTTAGATAATCCGTTATACACTGTACAGCTCCTGTATCTAGAGGAGCTATTGCTAATTACAGAGCAATCACTGTTCTACTGTTAGCTGCTTGAAGGTCTTGGTGGACAATGAGTTATTGAAGCCCCAGTAGAAATCGTGATCCACTGCACGATCAATAATTGTATCACTCATGATATTATGTGATATGTTGTTAAAGTTACTGACTCCTGATCAGATTGAAAAGCTACAATCAGCTTTACTTGAACAAAAATATTACTGAAATCAGCAGTTGCAAGGTCCAAAAGAACTTTCTTCAAACTTGCATTGATGGTTGGGTGGTGGGTCATATAAATTCCACGAGTAATTTCATATTTTAACGCAGATGTTGCACTTAGTCTTGCAACCCATTCACGAGATATCGTGTCGACCTGAACTTTGATCAGGGATATTTCCTGTGTATATTGATATACAAACAATCGCTCAGCAAGTGTTTAAGTCGCTCAACTATTGCCTGATCACGATGAATTTTGGGGTGTGCCCTCGTCTGATTTTGACATTGTTGTTTCATCATACGGCACCAATAAGTTCTTTGCCAGGATCAGCCCGTAGCAACAGTGTCCATCGGAAACCGCCATGTTGTTAAATTTCATTCAAATGCAAATACAATTTCAGTTCCTGTCTTTGTTGATAGTGGTTCTGCTTTATATCAAATTGCAACATCAGCAACAGTCAGTGCGTATTTGCATGTGCGTGATTGACATTTACCAGTTTTAATAGTTACATGTGGTAAAACGAAATATGCATACAGCAATTGCCATATTAACTGTCATGCTAAAAAAATCTGCAGCAATAGAACACCTGCTGTACTAATTGCATTTGTACCCCTCTGTGTTCTTGTGCAATAATAGATTCCATAAAATAGTTACCTATGATTAATTACCATCCACTGGTGTAAAATGCCTGTTGTTCATCACCCTCCCAGCTGCTAGATGACTTGCCAGAGTAAAGGGCGTGCAAAAATGAAACTGGTCTCCCAACCAAGCATTTTATGGAGACCCACTTGATATGTAAATTTATCATCATGAATCCATGAGGAATTATTTGCGTTTTTGAGAACTTTTCAAATTTAATCAAATCCATGTTTTCGGAACATGAAGTGTGATGGTGGTTTCTTAGTGTGTTGATATCAACACCATTACAGACAGCTAGAAAATTGCAGTTATCTCTGATCACTTTAGGTATTTGTGCATATTGTTCAGTAGCATCATTAGTATTGGTATTTTTGTGCCTTCCTCGGGGAAAATATCCAAGCTGGATTTGATTGTCTAGCATCACATCATCACAAATTGATCTCTCATGAAACTGGCCAAAATATTGCTGTGTCACTTGAAAAACTACCAGGGACTCCGGGGGCTAAGTATCCTGGTGAGAAACATCTTCATGGATATAAATATTGTGGTCCTGGATCCAATTTGATGAGAAAGATTAACCAGGATCTAGATAGTATCCAATAAATGAGATTGATCAGGTGTGCCATGTTCATGATTTTGCTTAAAAAACCAGATGTAGAATGAAAACATTGTAGATGTGAAATTGATTCACACTCTAAAGTCTGTAAAAGAAACATCTCAGAATTACTTGCTAAGTTTTTTATTGAAATCTGCAATGAAATGTAAACTAGAGCTTGGGACCGGTAAATGAGGATGCATACAAATTTGACATGTGAGCGTCAAGAGAAAAAAATAATAAAAAAATACCCTAACTCAGTAGGGGATAACGGTTTAGTCCATCCTGGTTAGAGGTGGTTTAAAGTTATTGATGCTTATCTGTTCATTTTCATAGGAAATGTTATTTTTAAAAATGGACTGCTCTAAAAGTGGCCTGTTTAACCTCCTTTACTTTGGCATTATTGACCTTTGTATATTAATTTTCGTATTAATCTGTATTTTTAAAAATGGACTGCTCAAAAGTAGCCTGTTCACCCTCCCTGCTGCTTTTGGTCACAAGATCTAATTAGGTTCTGTTAAGTGACCCTGTTTATTTTCAAGATCACAGGAAGACAACTTTGTGTTAATTGAACAACACTAGCAAATAAGGAGCTTTTTTGCAATATGGTCAAAAAATGAGCCATATTTATAAGACCCCTTTGCACCCGACCGTTTAATTAGGGAAGATTAACTGAAAGTAATGTAGTTAATTCATTGTAAAATTCTATTACCCATCACTCTGAAAGCTTTGTAATGGACATAGGGTGGGGTGTGGTGCTTACATTGAGCTCAAAAGCAAGATACTCAACTATTGAACCAAACCAGTTTTAGGATATTTTGTCTTGAAGATTGCAAGATGTGATTGGATTGAGATCTAATTTAAGCAAGATCTCTTCAATATGGCTTGATGGAACTGGACCAAATCTAATTCACAAATGTCTTTGGTTGGTCCAGGTATGTGACCTTGAACAAAGGTTGAAAGTCACATGAATGAGGATGACTATGCAATGGAATTTTATTCATTTTTGATGGGTGACATGTTTTTATCTTGCATTTAAGATGTATCGAGGACAGCTGAAGCAGAATATTTGTATGCCTTAAAGGGTCTATAGACCTTTTTCAGTTTAACATTGGCATAATTTTGAAGGTCATGTGACTGATATTAATATCCATGATATAATTTATGCATATTTTGCCTTTATATCAGCAAAATTTTATTGTATACTTAGTAAATTGCTTCTTTCTGTAATAAAAGATGCTAAGTGGCTCATTTTATATTTTTAGTAGACATGTTTAATGTTGCTTGAATTGGTAGTCATGATTGCTGAGATATTTTGATCATCATAATCATACATTGTATACTCACCTGCTGCATCTGCTCCTTCAGTTCGTCCTTGGAAAAGGCACTTGACTTCTATTTTCTCTGTGCGATGTAGCCAATAAGAGTGCCTTTACACCCCATCCCCACTTCTGGGAACATCTAGGAGATATTGCTACAGAAAGTTTTTCTTATAGATACTTCGAAAGAATTCGATACATTAAAAAATTTGCAAGTTTTCGATCACTTCATAGTTTGTGGAAAAAGAGAACGAGGAAGGGTGGGGCTTTTAGAATAAGAGCCAGTTTTCTATCATGATGCTATGATAAACTCTTCATGACCATTTTGCCTTTATACCTTAACTTTATAGCAGCATTGGTCATATGGTTATCATCTGTTGGAGGAATGACTAATGGCTTTCACTTTGAATCATTACGATGGTGTACAAAATCAGATATAGAAAAAAGCAACAAAACATCCTTTATGGTCAGTACATTACAATTAATACCAAATGTCATTCATGATGCAACTTTAAGATGAACTAGGCCATTGGCTCAAACGCAAAATTATACAATGATATATATATATATGAGCAAAAACAACACTCCTTTCTAAGATAACAGTATGCTAATAGGTCATATAATTAGAGATATGATAGATTATACACTAAGTATTCTTCATGGGCTTGATGGTAAAATAAGACTTTTTATTTATTGCAACATAAATTGCATCATGCAATAAAGTAGACGGAGTACCCTGGAAGAAACAGAATTCTTGATTCTGGGTTGTTTTTGCATTTAAAATAAAACTGAATTCACCATCAATTGCCTCACTGTCATATAAATAACATAATGTATGTGCCTTATAATCTTTTTTGCCTGAAACTGCATTAATAGGAAGTTGTAATCTAAAGTGTGTATAGCTGTTTTCAAAAACATACTTCTATATAAATTATTGAATTTACTTAAAATTTGTCAGTTGAACGTTTAAAGGTTAAGATCACATAAATCAAATAGGAAACTTGCAGACATGCATTCGGATTCTGGACCAGTTAACATGTACCTGATTTTGTTATGGATTTACACACAGGCATTAAAAAATACCCGCTTATTTTGGGGTTTAAAGATTCAAAGTTTAGGCTATTATGACATAAATGACAGATTTATGAAAAATAACTTTAATTATGAACCCAAGTTTGCCCCACACTTAGGAAAAGGGGTGTGGGGGAAATGCCCCACACTTAAGAAAATGGGCATCGGGAAATTGACCCACACTTAGGAAAAGGGGCTTGGGGGAATTGACCCCAATTTCACATCTAAATGTTTTGGTCTATATCCGTACAATTTAGTAGTTACTTTAGTTAATTTAGTTAATTTAATAACTCCTCTCCCACCCACCCCTACCCTTCCAAAAATTCTGTGGGTGCCTCTATATGAACCACATAATTTGACACTAAACCTGTAAGAGGACTAGTATGTAAAGGAAGTACCCTCCTATGTTTGGCTACAAAGTTTCATTATTAGGGTCAAAATTAAATAAAATTAGTTGACATTCCACACCATTTTCTGTCAAGAAAATGAACAAATGGGTTACTTTTTAAAAAACATAAGGATCCTACTGTTTTAGGGTTATGATACTTTCAAGGGAAAACATTGTATAAAGCAATGACATTCAATTATTACCAGATTGTACATTAATTTTGTTGTATATCCATGCATCTGTAAAGGTGGAGGTACATATAGTAACCATTGTGACCAGCTGGCTTACTGTCACACATTATTGTCAGCACAATGGTTTGCCCAGACAGGATGAGTGGAAGCCACCCACAAAGTTTTGGCCACAAACCTTGCACCAGGTGTGTTGTATGGAGCTAATGTTATTGTGTGGAAACCATAGCTCTGTCAGTGGCATCATCCTGTCAAAGTGTTGTCCCCTTCAATTATGTTGTGCCCACATGATCTTTTATGTGGATGACAAAATTTTGTCTTTGAACATACAGGTGCACCTTAACCTTGTAGATGTTGCCAGCAGATATACCTCGGAAGAGTGTCAGATATTTTAAAGTATTTACACTCATCCACTGCTAATAAGGCCACTGTTTGTGCAGGTGGATCCAGGTAGAGAATTCCTTGAAGCCATTGCTGTGATATTAACAAAAACATAAGGTGCTTATTCTGTTGGACAAGTTAACTTTTTGCAATAAAGCCATTTTGTATACTTCAGCTACATTTGCATATTGGTTATTCAGAAATCATGATTGCATGAAGAGAATTGTCAGAAGTCTGTCACTTCTTACACATCTTACACATAAATCAGTTGCTCAACTTTGTGTTTTACATTCAGTTGGAAATAATTTTGTTAGGTATCTGCATGTACAGTGAGAGTTAAAAGGCATGCAACGTCTTGTTACTGCCCAATTACTGCCCAATATGATCCGGCCTATGCAATTACAATCTTGGACAAATTGATTTTCTTCCTGGCAAATGAGAAGCAGAGCATCTATCATGTTTTGTTTTCCCATTTCTCATCAGTTTGAAAAAGCTCACTAAATACAAACACCCAGTAGACATTGCTTAATGCATTTTGTTAAGTCATAAAAATTTAGACAAATTTGGTGCATTCAATAAATTTGTTTGGATTCGCCCATAATTACACACTGATAAAGTGACAGCATCTGAGACACAAAAACTCTTCCTAAGCCAGTGGATAATCATTATGGGTGTGATGAAGTTCATCTGGATATTCCATATCACCTTGAAATAGATAATCTGTTTGCTGTCTCTCTTGTTCATATACATGGTTATAAATGTCTGTGAGGGATCAGTCAAATGAAATCCACCAACACATTTATAAAATTATTGTTGTCAAGTATGCATGATATAACTTTGCTTAACTTTGTGACAGCAGGATCTAATCCATCCATGTTAGGGCTGTTTTCATCATCATCATCATATCTGTTGTTTGCCATCAAACTCTCCAGTTTCCATGCTTAATAAACACACTGGCTAATGTTGCCAGTTCCCAATTAACCATGCTTAACCATGCTTTTTGACAAGCATTCCTGGCCATTTTCAGTGACTGTAGTAGTTCACTAGTTCATGGAGTCAAGCTTGTATGCATGCTTGGCTGTGGTTGGTCTCAAAACCCATCTGTGAGTTAAATCATAGCCAAACATAGCCAAGCATATCACTGGCTTACTACCACCCACCTCAAGCTTAAGGCAGCCCCCCCCTGGCTTACTACCACCCACCTCAAGCTTAAGGCAGCCCCCTCATGGCTTACTACCACCCACCTCAAGCTTAAGGCAGCCCCCCCTGGCTTACTACCACCCACCTCAAGCTTAAGGCAGCTCCCCCCGCTTACTACCACCCACCTCAAGCTTAAGGCAGCCCCCCCCATCAGTAAAGTGTTGGCCTGCCAATGTCTGCCTGCCTCAGTGGGTGTCTGGAGCTCAGTGTATTGCTCAGCATAAAAAGCAGACAGAAACTCTTTACCAAACAAAAGAAATGAGAGTTCTTCAATTCCCAAGCTAGAATATGCACACCATGTACACAGGTATCTCTGTTGACATCATCGACAGTGAGCTCACCAGTCAAAATGTCAAAAACACTGCCTTCCAGGAAACCAAGTTCGCCTCCAGTGGCTTCCTCTGAGAGGAAAACTACACCTTCTTCTGGAAGGGCTGAGAACCTGCAGAGCCCCACCATCACGATGTTGGCCTTGCCATCAAAATACCCTCCTGGCCTCTGTTAATCCTCCTTCAGGGGCGGGGGATGAGGCACAGTGTCTCTTGTCCATCTGCCTTGCCGATGCTGAAGGTCCTGTCAACATCCTCATTGTCTATGTCCACACTCTGTCTACAGAAGACATAATTGATCAGTTCAGTGGACAGCTGGATGAACAGATGAAAGGATGCCCTAAAGAAGAGCTACTATTAGTCCTTGATGACTTTAATGCTCTAGCAGGTGTTGGCCACATGGCCTACCTGCCTCAGCCATAGGTCATTGGAATGACAAAAATGGTCCAAGACTGCTGGAGTTGAGCACCTATCATGACCTGTGCATTGCAAACACCTTCAAGTGAAAGCTACAACAGTCATGGAAACACTCCAAGGTCTCATTGCTGTCACCAGCTGACTTGGTCATCACCAGGTGGTCTTTCCTGAACAGTGTCCTCTCCACAAGAAGCTACCACAGTGCAGTCTGTGACTCCAACCATGCCCTCATGAGCAGTAGGGTGCACCTACATGTACACTACACCACTCCAAGCCAATTGGTTGCCCACCCCCATATTCTTTTTAATTTTGTACATCAGTGTTGATATGTCCTTTCTACTGATCTGACATGCTTTTAAATGTGAACAGATTCATCTACTCTTTATCAGTTGTATAACATTCACAGTTCAAACCATAAAGTGTTTCACTTAACATTTTTTTTTAAAAAATATAGACTGGTTTACAAACTGACAAGCTCATGAATAAAATTAATCAATACTTAAGGCACAGTTCACTTTTGAAGATTGCCATATTTTCTTGGAAATGGGTTGTATACATTTGCTTATAGCTAATTATAGGATGGTACTCTTTCGCTGTTATTACTCAGCAGTCACCTGTTGAAGAATATTCTCAAGTTTTGAAGTGGAATTCAAGAGAAATGATAATAAAAATGAAAAGAAACAATATTCATTGCTTTACTTTATTTTTTAATTTAGCAAAAAAATCTATATTGTCTTATTGAGCCCTAAATGTTAGTGATGCTATTCATTTTGAAAGGTCTATGGCACGTCAAACGAATGAACCTGAGTTTTGAATAAAAAAAATCCAATGAAATGGATTATGTTTCTTAAGATATGGGAAAGAAAAACTAACATAAGTATAACTGAATGAGATTCCCAAGCATGCGTTTTAACTTTAGTGTCATAACTGATAGCACTGCATCGATTTGGCAAGGTTAGCAATAAATAAAAGCCATCTCAATTATTGGGATAAGAAACAAAATCATATTTTGACATTTAAATCATAAAAGTGAAACAGAACACTACTGCCAAACTAAAATCGTGAAAACTGGCAAAATATTACTCAACAATATTATAACTACCCAATTTTAGATTAAATCTCTGATTATAGAGTCGGTTACTGCACATATATTGGTTCAGCAGGCAATGAAATTTACTAAATTAATGAGGTAATTTTTTACGGTTCAACATTGAAAATTGTGCCTGTTTTATTGCAATGCTACAATGGTTGTATTGTGTTCTTTAAACTCAAATACGTTGTCTACATTAAGTTTGTAAAACGTCTACATTAAGTTTGTAAAACGTCTGCTAACCATAAACAGGGGAAGTAGAAAATTTACACTAGAACATGGAATGTATATTTATTCAGAACTTAGTAAAATGAATGTTTGTCACCCAAAACAAGTTTGCAACAATCAGTTGTGAAAGGGCAGTTTTGCATGAAATCAATACTTGTAATATTGAACATATATTGTTACTTGATCATATACTCAGTATAATCTACACTATCAAATTAAAAGATTTTACTGGTAATTTAGTTTTCATTTATAGCAATGCACATGAGTTAAATAATATTCATTTTTAGTGTTGCAAAATGCTAAGAACTTAAAATTACTTGTCAGGATAATGTGCCTGGGTGGGACATCATGCTACATGCCTGCGGTAGATGTCCCAGTGCACATACAATAGGCTGGTATTGGATATTTCCATACTTTGTAGAACATGTCTTAAAATTTAGCAGAATTATTAAATGTTTACACAACATATTTGCAGAACAGAATGTTTTAAAAAATGTACCAGCAGGTAGAAACCCATAACAAATAAAATTGCATCATTCTCAATTCTGCAGTGATTGTTCACTGTGGGGTGTTTATTCTTTTTGTGAACTAATCATAGCAGAAAGTATTGACAGTCAATGCAATCAGAAATCAGCAGTGAATTACTTTTGCATGTTATATATAGCAAAACTTTTTATGCTGGTGTGATTTTATTACAAAATATTTTGAATAATATTTATAACTTGGGAAGTATTCAACAATGTGTTTAGGGTCTATAATTTTTTATCGTATCTGAAATTCCAGTATTTGATTTTGTGAAAAATATATTCATGTTCAAATTCCAATCAATTAAATGCATTTAACTTCCTAGTGGTTAGTGTCCACCTCAGATGCAGTAGGTCGCTGGTTTGATTCCCAGTCGACTCATACCAAAGACTTACAAAAATGGTACTAACAGTTAGCCTCGCTTGGCATCAGCAAGTGTTAGGACTCTGGTCAGCCTGGTGTCAGGATAATGTAACTGGGTGAGACATCATGGTACATGTTTGGTATGATGCCCCAGTGCTAGACATCACTATAAACTGCCACATTGCAGACATCGTAGCGATATGACTGAAAATTTTTCTAAAGCTACATTAAAAATCATAATCACATCACTTTATTTTGTGCTTTTCAGAATCAAGAGCTTTTGAAAGTGGAGACCCCAGATGTAACTGCTGTTACTAACACCTTGGGAGATTCTGGTTTTACAGAGAGCTTAAATCTTCAGTGCTTGGAATATATTCTCGATTTGCCTGAAAAAGATCCATGTTTGAAACCATTCCATGATACAATTGGTACTCTGACATGCCCATTCAAATCACCAGATCACAGTGGTTTTGAGGATTACATGGATGATATATATCAACACAGACTCAGCATTGAAGAGAAATACCAAGCACCCTCTTGCTTGGACAACCAGCCAGAGGTAAGAAGTGAATGAAGTTTTAAAACTTATTAAGCATGTCATACAATGACTGTGAAAGTGACATATTGTGTTTTTGATGCTTGCCAGTCATTTTTGCCTGAAATCTTGTGTTAAGTCAGTTTCTTCTGTTTGGCTTGACAGTCTTACAGCTGTGTGAAAATGTACTTGGCAGAGGTAGGTTAGTGAGACCTATATTTAATAATAATAATAATGTGGATTTAGTACAGTACCTGATGCAAGTATTGGAAGATGAAATTGACATGTTGGTGGTTCACATATTGCAGGGCTGTGTGACCCTCAGCAAGTGCAAATTTTGTATTGAAATATTGGTCTCCATGATCAATATTTTGAGCATAACTGACTAGCTAAGTGTTTTAAGTCAATTTGACAGAAATCAAAGACTTGGGAAATAAAGGTGGCACAATTCTTGTTCTTTGAACATGTTAATAAAGTGATAGGTGCTGGAAATGTGATATGTGATTTAGATTTTTAACATAGTTTTAACAATTTTTTGGTCATATCGCTATGATGTCTGCTGTGTAACAGTTTATAGTGACGTTTAGCACTGGTGCATCATGCCTCGGACATATAGCATGATGTCCCACCCAGTCACATTATCCTGACAGCAGGCCGACCAGTCACTAACCTCTTCTTGCTGAGTGCCAAGCTAGGTAGCTGTTAGTACCATTTTAAAGTCTTTGGTATGATTTGGCTGGGGTTCGATCTTACGACCTCCAATATCCAAGGCAGACACTCTACTACAGGGCCACTAGAAGTATTGGAATGGAGTTAAGGGCTGTGAAGTGGATTCCTGCCATATATACTTGCTTATAAGTCAAGTTGAGTTGCAAAAATTTAAATACACATAAAGCAACAGCAGATCATGTCTGTTCACTTATTGGTTCTTACAAACAATCCATCGACTTGGATCTGCCAGCTCTTTGTAATGGCTGATCTAGGTCTGTAAAGTTAACAGTTGTAGAAGATTCTTTCCGACTCATAGAGCATTGTATTTATTACATTTAGCTGTTTATGAATCGCTCAGGTTGCCTAGTGGTTAGAGTGTCCACCTTGGATACTGGAGATTGTGGGTTCGATCCCCGGTTTAGTCATACCAAAGACTTACAAAAATGGTATTAACTGCTTCTTCGCTTGGTGCCCAGCATTAAGAGATTAGTGTTAGGACTGGTCCGTCTGGTGTCAGGATAATGTGACTGGGTGGGACATCATGCTACATTACTATAAACTGCCACATTGAGATATCATATCGATATGATTGAAAAATTGTTAAAGCTATGTTAAAAATCATCACATCACATCACATTTAGCTGTTATGTGATTTCAAGCTATGTATTTATTACTTTTAGCTGTTGAGATTTCAAGCTTTGTATTTATTAATTTTAGCTGTTAGGTGATTTCAAGCATTATATTATTACATTTATGTGATTTCAAGCACTGTATTTATTAGATTTAGCTGTTGAGATTTCAAACTATGTATTTATTACTTTTAGCTGTTAGGTGATTTGAAGCATTATATTATTACATTTATGTGATTTCAAGCACTGTATTATTACATTTAGTTATGTGATTTCAAGCACTGTATTTATTAGATTTAGCTGTCGTGTGATTTAAAGCATTATATTATTACATTTAGTTATGTGATTTCAAGCACTGTATTTTTTAGATTTAGCTGTCATGTGATTTAAAGCATTATATTATTACATTTAGTTATGTGATTTCAAGCATTATATTATTACATTTAGTTATGTGATTTCAAGCATTATATTATTACATTTAGTTATGTGATTTCAAGCATTATATTATTTCATTTAGTTATGTGATTTCAAGCACTGTATTTATTAGATTTAGCTGTCGTGTGATTTGAAGCATCAAATACTGTTTGCTTTACAGTTTACTAAGTGTTTAATACCTGTAGTAGATATCAGAAACTTAATGGCATCTGTAATGTTATTCCTTTGAAAGTTAAAAATGAGAACTTTAATTTAATTAGTACATCTACCACAAATATCATTTTAAGTCCAGTTAAACTGCGAGCAACAGAGATCTTTTCTGCAATAGCATAATGCACCTGCAGACTATATCTACTATTTTTCCCTAAGAAACTGCACAGGCCAATATCTGCCAGGGCTTTATGTGAGGGCATATCTGGGCCTGTGCAGTTTGCAGTTTGATTCATCTGACAAGCAGGTATATATGGTAGTGTAAAATGATAGTCACCTGACTACTGGCAATTAAAAGTCCCCATAATAGTTGCATAAGTCATCATTAATATGGACAACATGTATATAACAATTTTAATGGACTTTGACAAATCAGAGCTTGTTTCTCATTACAGGTTACTCCTGGCATAAGAGGTGTTTTGATTGGTTGGCTCAGCAATCTTCATCATGAGATGAAACTAGGACAGGACACTTTATATCTGGCAGTTAACATCATTGACAGGGTTCTTGATGTAATGCAGGTAGCACGGGATTGTCTCCAATTACTTGGGGTCACAGCTCTACTTATAGCATGTAAACAGGTGAACAAATGTTTATTTTTGTACTTATTAAACATAAAACTAAGGAGATAATTTTTTATGCAGTTAATTTAAAGTATGATTTAGATGGAAGAACTTAAATGTGCATAAAAGTTAGAAAAAGACAGTTTCATCTATAGATTTTGACTAAGCTTCCATTGTCTTAAAAATCAGTTTTTAGTTCAACTGGTCATATGACATATAATAATAATAATAATAATAATAATAATAATAATAATAATAATAATAATAATAATGGTTTATTTTACACCGGTAGCTTGGTTAATTGTAATAGAATAATGCATTAGTATGAACAGTGTACATGATATGTATCACAGATTAAATTGGAGTGCATGTATTTCAGTATTTATGACTAATGTTTTTCAAGATGGTTACACAATTCTTTTAAAAACATTTAGAATTGCTTCTGATCTACCAAATTTGGGGAGTTTATTTCATACAATAGCATTACAGTAAGCAAATGATTTTTGGAGATGAAGTCAGGCTGTGAGATTGTTGGTTTCTCACAAAAAAGTCATTAGTTTTGCTATTTATATTAAATATGCATTGTTTTTTTTATTATGTCTGATTAAGTAAAAATGTATCTTTCAGCTGTCCATGCCCAAAATCAAGTTCATTGTCTACCTGATTGACTAATACATGTCAGATATTTTCTTTTGAGTGTTGGGCTTAACATAAGGATCACTATCAGTCTTGGTTTGAGTCATTTCTTTACTATTTCTTTATCTTACATTTAGTAAGAGTATCTTTTAGAATTGAATTATCCCTTTAGGAATAGTTTCTTTTAGAAAATGCTAATTGTGACCTAGGTAAAAAATCTTGTTTACTGGGGAAATTTATTTATTCATGTTTTAAGATTATGAAGTAGGATATTTGTGTTCAGTGTTTAATTTGGTCTGCATTTATTTTATTCAAATTATTCTTTACTGGAAATACAAAATGCTCCTTAATATTTTTGGAAGGAGACATTAACTTGGAATTATAGTGAATTCAGGCAAGAAAATATTGGATTATATTACTGGGATTCAACAAAAGACTTGGTACATTATTGCAATTCAGGTCATTGCAACATCAGCAGATTCTAGACTACAGGCCATTACAGGCACATCAACACCTTCAGCATTAGAAATGTTTTGGAATACCACAAAGTTTATTTAGAACTTAATTCATTAGTACTTGTGTTAGTAATTTTATGATTAGTTGGTATTAATTAATGATAGTTTTTTTAATAGATTTTTTCTTTATTCTAGTAAAATTGTTTCGTTGAATATTGCAAAGCTTGTTGCTTCTCATTCTATTTTGTTACTAATATTAAGACTAAATAGTCATAATTTTGAAACTTCAGAAAACCAGTGGAGGAAAAGTCGTACAGTTTGTTGTACCATTATGCACTGCATATTTCTGTTTCATTCTTAATAATTACAAAAATTAAATCAACAGTTTGTCATATTAACTTGTGGACAGTAATTTTGCCTAAGATTTTAATCTGGCTATACAAAAGTTTGTGTTTCAATACAGACATCTGTGTGATTGAGATCTGCTGTGGTTTTTACATAAACTATTGAGGGTTTTCCAAATAAATTATCTCCTCGAGGGGAATAACAAACTGATCCATTGATTAGCAATGACAGATAGAGGATAACAGTCAAGCAGTGAGTTTTATGAATTTTAAATGGAAGATGAGCAATTTATTTATGTCAAGATCATCTGCTATGGTTGATGATATTGAACAATGGTAAAGCTCTTATGTTCTACAGGAACTGAAAGCATTGCACAAACAGATATAGAAATGGTTGGTTCCTTGTACACTCTACATGGAACTGCAGGCTGAGAAAAGAAAAGAGGAGAAACTGAAATTCTAAGTTATGTGTTCGATTACCATCAGTTGGTTAATGAAAGAATGGGAATGGATGCATACGTTTTCTGTCAGGAGTATTAAGAAGTATAATCCACTGACTAATGAAATTTGTTGCACAGGTGTACCTATTTTCTTTAAAGGCTGCCAACATGGCTGAATACAGCCTTGCAACAATGTGATTCAGAAATATCTATGGACACATTGTTTGAGATGTGGAAAAATGTTTGAATACCTCAAATACCAGATCCCTAATTTAATTAAATTGGTCAACACTACAGTAGTTCTCCCATTGCAAACATCAGGCTAATTGTGAGGGAGGATTTAGTTCACAAGAAAGAATTGACATTGCTCTTAACATCAGAAACTGAATAAAGTGAGTATTCAGATACAAGGGGGTTATGCAGACCATTTACCATATTCAGAGACTTTGATGAGGCAGAGTGATTAGCAAAGAATACTGTTTAAGTTCTTTTGAGAAAAGATTTAATTTTTTTAGAAATGGTTCAATGTAGCATCATTGCCTTTTCAACAGGAGGAGATAGCTCCACCACAGATAAGCGAAATTCTTCATAAGTGTGGTGAAAGCTTTCCACCAGAACAAGTGAAGCAACTGGAGAAGATTGTTCTGATGTCAATCAATTTTGATCTGATGCCTCCAAACGCGCAGCAGTTCCTTGAATACTTCTGTACATACTTTATGGCCAGCTCTGTCCACCATGTTGACTACAAATTTGGGTAAGTTGGGGTATAGGGAAGGAAAAAAACAATTTCTGCCCTTGTTGAAAGACAAGTGTACAAAGACAAGTATACATACCCATCATGATGGTGACCGTTGGTTTCAAATGCCAACATGCCAAGACAGTAATTTTTGCATGTACTGAGAAAAGCAAACAGTAGCTATTATGCAATAGAAATTCTTTAAAGCAAGGGTTTTAAAATAGGTCAGTGGACCCCTTGGGGTCTGTCACATGTTGCCAAAGGTGTCCGGAAGCAAATCCTAAAAAAGAATAAAAATAGTATATTTGCAAAGTTTTCATTATTAACAACAATTATAAACTGAGCACTGAGCTGTCTATTCTGTATTGAGTGTATTCTATTCTATGGTTATTACTTACTTATGTCTTACATGGATTACATAATATGTCATTCGGCCAAATTTGTTGGATAGGCTGATAGGATTCTGCCATCTGACCACGAAATGCTACAGGGTTCAAGAAGTTTGAACACCACTGCTTTAAAGCACAATAATTATTATGAAAAAATTGAAGAAAACCCAATTGTTAATTAAAACCCACTGTTATTAAAACCCATTGTTAGTTATTGAAACCCATTGTTAACTAATTAAAAACAAATTGTTAATTAAGCATCCAAAATTATTTTAGCCATTAAAGAGTGTAGAAATATGCAATCCTTATCAGATTAGGTACAGAGAAAAGAATTAATACATAGTTCCCAAACAGTCATCTGCCACTATATTTATCAGCTGGCAGATTTACCATTGACTTTATATGGTGTTTGGAAGTTAAAATGAATATCAAGATACATTTATGAACATTACCCACAGAATGCAAATCGGTTTTTCTCTTTGTATCTAAATTTGCGATTGATAAGTTGACTTTACTACATGTGTGCCTTATTAAAAATGACAAATTTTGGAGATCACACATAGGAGAAACTGCACAGGTTACCCGTGGTCCTGGTAAAATGGACAGAATATTGTCATGTTAGTGGCCTTATGGGAAGAATCTATACTAGCATGTTTAATGGAATCATAATTGAAACATTGGAAAATAAGAGAATTGGGATTCATGTCCCATAAGCAATTATTAATAGAATTTTTCTTGTGCCCAACCCCCCCCATCCAAGTTTAGCAATTAGGCCTTATTATATTATTTTTGGGTTGAGTGCATGAAAGAGTGAATTAGTATTGGTGCATGAAATCTATGTGATATATATATATATATATATATATATATATATATATATATATATATATATATATATATATATATATATATATATATATATACTGTATATATTTTACATTTTGTTTTCTTTCTCATTAGACAAGCACATGCTTTAGCACGCTGTGTCATAGAACTGTCAATGCAAGACTATGAACTATGCCAGTTTAGGCCATCTCTTCTTGCGTTGTGCACATGGAAGGAGTGTGTTCGATTGATGGGTTTAGATGATGGGAATTTTTTTCCTCCAGGAATGAACTTCTTCAGGGAACAGTATGAATATTGTCTTGCTGAAGTCAGAATGTTCATCATGAATCTCAAGCGATCCTGGCCCGATATGCTGAGCATGACAGACTACTACACAAATCTATATGGGTTGGAAAATTGATCAATCAGACTACAAGATAAATCTATATAGATTAGAAAATTGATCCATCAGACTACAACATAAATCTTTATGGATTGGAAAATTGATCCATCTGACTACAACATAAACCTTCATGGATTGGAAAATTGATCCATCAGACTACAACATATTAAGTGTGTGTGTATCTGATATTTGATCCATTGGACTACATCATAGATCTTTATGGACCAGATATTTGTTCCATCAGACTACTACATAAATTTATGTGGATCGGGTAACTGATCCATTGGACTAAAACATAAATCTATATGGATTTGAGAATTGGTCTATCAGAGTACTACATAGATCTATATGGATTGGATAATTGACCCATAGTGTTACACTGCATTGATGTGAATTTTGAGATGTCATTTCTTTCAGCATTTTGTAAACTGTCATGTAGCATAAAGAATGGGTCATATTTCCCTGGTTAGTTAGTCATCAACATTATTATTATTATTGTTGTTGTTGTTAATAATTATTCAAGACATTTTAGAAACATAAACAAATTTAGAATATAGCTTGTCAAGCAAAAATCACTGCCTTAAAAGATAAAGCAATTACTAAATGTTAGGATGTCTAAACAAGGCATTTATTTCACTGCTTGACATCAGTCTTTGTGTATTGGACGCTGGGGTTGCTCATAGGAGTCAAGATGCAAGGGTCACAAATTAAGTACCTGCCTATATCAGTTGCTACAAATATATCTATGGAAAAAGAACCCTATTTTCTCATCACAATTTAGCCAGTAATATGCTAAATGGGCCATTAAAATCAATTCAACTTGTCTTGTGTGTATAACTTCCATGTACAGTTGGATGTGTGGTGTGAAGCCTGATCTGAGTTTAATATATGTACAGTTGGATATGTGGTGTGAAGGCTGATCTGGGTTTAATCACTGAAGTTGGATATGTGGTGTGAAGACTGATCTGGGTTTAATCATTGCAGTTAGATTTGTGGTGTGAAGGTTTAGCGAGGTTTAATCTCTGTACAGTTGGATGAATGTTGTTCATGGGCAAATGCCACAAGGTTGCAAGTAGCCAAGGCACAAGTGACTTCTTGGATATGATTGTTTACTGCAAGTCAGTTTCATTTTCTAATGACCAAGAATTTGTTTTGTACAAACATTTATAAAACATTTGCCATAACATGCATACATATTGTTTTCAAGACTGAGTCTCTCTCTCTCTCTCTCTCTCTCTCTCTCTCTCTCTCTCTCTCTCTCTCTCTCTCTCTCTCTCTCTCTCTCTCTCTCTCTCTCTCTCTGTCTCTCTCTCTCTCTCTCATACACATAAATTGTTTGTTTCCTGTCATAATCTTTCATTATTTGTTAAAAATATACATAAAAAAATGTTTTGTACAATGTCTCTTTTTGGTAAAAATCTTAATTTGTTCCATTTTGTTAATGTTGTATTTATAGTCTGTATTTGACAGAAATGAACCTTAATTTGTTGCCTCTTGGTAATATTGTATTGTTTTCAGTCAATATTTTGTAGACAGAAATGGATCCTACTTCGTTGATTTTTGGTAATATCAGGATTTTAATTTTAATGGAGGGACCCTTCATGGCTTTGTACATATATTTTGGTCCAATCCAGTTGATATTATGCAATAGAACCAGTCTAGCAGATATACTAAATTACAAGTTTAGTCATGTTGATATTATGTAATAGAACCAGTCTAGCAAATATACTAAATTATAAGTCTAGTCCTGTTGCAACAACACTCTGATCCACCATCACATAATGTACTGGCAGATCAGGGTGTATGTAATATATTCCACTTCTTCAAACTGCATAGATCCAGATTTGGTGTATAATGCATTGGTAGATTTGGGTCTGTGCAGTTTGAAGTTGGACCCGACAGGTAACAAGGTATACATATATAGTATAGGTGTTAATATAATTGTATAGTCAGATAATTTTATTGAACTATGAGTTGTCTTTCCCCCTGTTTGCTTCAGGTATTATAATTTTATATATCTTAAAAAAATAAAGTGACTTGAGAGTCTGTTGTTTGTCAACAAATGATTGTGTACTATTACTTAATTAGATTAATTTTGATTACGTTTCTTAGACTGAAGAAAAATTTGTTGTTTCAGCTAATAAAATAGTCTGTTTCCATACCATCACTTATTTCCAGTGCAAGACCACATAGTGTTTGACGAAGTTGTTTAGTTCACATTGTGATTGATAAGAAATTTTAAATTGCTTACACATCAATGTATTGGTATTCTCAGCTCAGAACTCTCTGTAACTTTCTTTTAGAATGCTGTAGCTCTCAGTGATCTTGCTAAACAGTTGGACTGTATCACTGGCAATATGCAAGACAATCATTAGTGCTCAAATAGAATTGCACAATAAAGTTTTTGTACCAATCAACTTGTATGCTTGCCTTGAAGTTTGGTCCAACTTAAAACAGCATAGACCCAGATCTGCCATACAATAATCCATTCAATAAATAACACATATCCTGATCTACCAGTACATTATATGATAACAGATCAATGTCTTTGTTCTTTTAGTTGGGCTCTACCTAAAGGTTAGCAAAATGTGTAGCTCTATTTTTCTAATGGTTTAGGTAAATTTGAAAAGCCAATAACTAAAACCAGTCTTGATTTACATTACTTGTTTGAAATCCTTTTTTTCTGAAAGAGCAGTTCAACAAGCTAAATGTACTGTTGTGTGTCTAGACTCGTACAAAAAAGTAACAAGAAGAGATTGAAGAAAAGTTTTGTAATATTTAACAAATAATTTATTTCCCTAGGAAAAAAAACAAGGTTCAAATAATAAAAAGGATTTGTTTACGAATGAATTCTAAAAATTAATCCGAAAATGAAAAAGAGGTCCTATCAATGTCAAGTCCTCAATGAATCTATGTTCGAGACGCAATGAAATTCAATATGGAGGGCGATGACGCATGTCGTGACCTTCAAAGTGTTACCATGTCCACAGTTCCTTGTTGAATCAAAGAAAATAATATTCTAGTTTAGAATTTATGAATAAATTGATAAATTTGCTTGTCCAAGAAGTTCTGTATGAGAACTTTATTTTCTAGGGAAAGAATCAATAATTCCATAAAATAAAAGAATTCAACTGGTCACAATAAGACACCTTTTAAGTGTCGAAGATTGAAAGCCCAACTGGCTAGTTCTTAAGAAAACTGGTACACAGTAAAGATGAAGAACAAATTTCCATACGAGGGTCATGTGGTCTCCTAGAACAATGTAGAATATATTTTTACATGCCAATTATCACGTATTCTAGGTATGGCTTTGATTCCACTGAATGAATCCTTCCCTTAGAAGGAATAAAAAATGTTTGAATAAAACTGATTTCTGAATTAAGGTCAGAAACCTGATACAATGTTCCAATTACTGTTTGTTCATCAGGTCAAACAGAACTGAACTGAATTTCTTTAAAAAATCATTAAAATCCAGTAGACAAATGTCAGTACAATAACGTGCAATGGAATAATCGTTTTTAGAACAAATATAATTAAATTACATATACTTAACACCCCTCTTAAAAAAAGATGTATATAGTAAAGCTTTAATTTTACCATAGATAAATTTCAAAATAAACTCTTATGAATTGCACAAAGTGTACACGAAATATTTCTATCCGTGGGAAGATGCAACTGCTATTAAATTCTTTTCCATTGATATGCCAGATGCAAATATTATATTCCTGTAACAACAAACTCCACCTGGATCTGATATTTGTTTGCCTAGATCAAAACACACGTTCATCCCAATCTTTGATTGGTCCTAAATCAAAACACGCATTCATCGCAATGTTTAATTTGTACTACATCAAAACACGAATTTCATGGGTCCTAAATCAAAACACACACATTCATCGCAATGTTTGATTGGTCCTTTATCAAAACACGCATTCATTTCAATGTTTGGTTGGTCCTAGATAAAACATTCACTCCTCCCAATGTTTGATCTGTCTTAAATCAATGCTCGTTCATTTCAGTGTTTGATTGGTTCTAATATCACATTTCTCATTCATCCCAATTTTTATTGTTCCTCAATCAAAACACAGGCATTCGTCTCAATGTTTGATTGGTCCAAAATCAAATTACTTATTCATCCCATTTGATTGGTCATAAATTAAAACACCATTCATCACAATATTTGATTGGTCCTGAATCAAAACACGCATTCGTTCTGTTTGAGAAAACACGCATTGGTTCCAATGTTTGATTGGTCCTAAATCAACTTATTCATCCTAATAATTTATTGGCACTAAATCGAAACACTCGTTCATCCCAATTTATGATTGTTAATAAATCAAAACACTCATTTATCACAATGTTTAATTTGTCCTAAATCAAAACTTGCATTCATCCCTATGTTTAATTGACCTTAAATCAAAACACGCATTCATTCCAATGCTTAAGATAAGAATTCTTTTTCAGACTGCATAGTCCATACATCTAAATTAAAAAAACGGGATATAGATTAAAACATTGTAAACATAAAAGAACACACACACACACACACACATATATATATATATATATATATATATATATATATATATATATATATATATATATATATTTAGATACATTTACAACAATTATTTGCGCCATGCATTGTTAAAAAATGAAATTAAGTGACACATTTAAATAGTAATTGGTTCCATCTACTAACAATGTGAGAATTTAAATGAATGTCATATTTCCAAAGTGAGTTCAATATACACTTCTCACTATTAGAAAGTCATGATATCATTGAATATACATACTTTCTCATTACTTCCTCAAAACGAATACATTATAATTTACAAACATTTTGCAGGCACTGTTCCATCTAGGAAGACCTAATAAAAAGTGAAGACTATAATTATAACCAATTACTATTTTTTCACATATTCACTATAGTTTGTCCACAGTGGAGCACAATACATAGTGCAGCAATAAGATTTGAATAATCTAATTTTGATACTCAATGAACAAGGCTTAAATTTGCGTAGAAGCATGTTTGTTCGAGTACACAAATATCGATAATGTCTCATCATATCTTCATTATCTGACTGATTGGATTTCAAAATATGGCTTAAATACATATAACTGTCGACATACGTAAGAGCATTGCCGTTAAGATGTACAGAGGGAGGTGATGATAATTTAAAAGAAGTTGGCTGAAAGACTGCATACTGATTTTTGTGTATTATATATATCATTCTCTAATACATATTGTTCACATATCTTCAATAATTTTCTTAAACCTGCGACAGACGAATTATCAGTGACATCAGCAAAACTAAAATTGTTAAGAAACAGCCCATTTGGTGGTAGAAGTAACCCTACGTTAAAATGGCCCAATATACAATTTAACTCGTCAATGTAAATATTAAATAACATAGGGGAAAGAATACCTCCCTGCCTCACCCCATTAGTTACATGGCTTAATTTGTCTTAAAACACATTCATCCCAATGTTTCACTGGTCCAAAATCAAAACACATTCATCCCAATGTATGATTGGTCCAAAATCAAAACACATTCATCCCAATGTTTGAGTGGTCCTAAATCGAAACACACATTCATCCCAATGTTTCATTGGTCCTAAATCAAAACAGGCGTTCATCCAATGTTTTATTGGTTCTAAATCAAGACACGGATTCATCCCAATGTTTTATTGGTCCTACGTCAAATGCAGGCATTCATCCCAATGGTTGACTGGTCCTAAATCAAAACATGCATTCGTTCCAATGTTTGATTGGTCCTAGATCAAAACACGTATCATCCCAATGTTTGATTGGTTCTAATTATAGACACGCATTCATCCCAATGTTTGATTAGTACTAAATCAAAACAAATTCGTCCAAATTTTTGATTGGTCCTAGATCAAAACACGCATTCATCCGACTGTTTGATAGGTTCTAAATCAAGACACATTCATCCCAATGCTCGATTTGTACTAAATGAAAACATTCATCCCAATGTTTAATTGGATCATAATGAAAACACACATTCATCCCAACGTTTCATTGGCCCTAAATCAAAACAGGCATACATCCCAATGTTTGATTGGTCCTAAATCAAAACAGGCATTCATCCCAACGTTTGATTGGTCCTAAGTCAAACACACATTCTTCCCAATGTCTGATTGGTCCTTAATCAGAACAGGCATTCATCCTAATGTTTAATTGGTCCTAAATAGAATCGCACATTCATCCCAATATGTGATTGGTTCTAGATCAAAACAAGCATTCATCCCACTGTTTGATTGCTTCTAAATCAAGACACGCATTCATCCCAATGTTTGATTTGTACTAAATAAAAAACATTCATCCCAATGTTTAATTGGATCATAATGAAAATACACATTCATCCCAATGTTTTATTGGTCTTAAATCAAAACAGGCATTCATCCCAATGTTTCGTTGGTTCTAAATCAAAACAGGCATTCATCCCAACGTTTGATTGGTCCTAGATCAAAACACCCGTTCGTCCCAATGTTTGATTGGTCCTAGATGAAAACACGCATTCATCGCAATGCTTGATTGGTTTTAAATGAAAGCACGCATGCATCCCAGTTTGATTGGTACTAAATCAAAACACACATTCGTATTATTGATCTTAAGTGAAGATAGTACCATTCAGACATCCGTTTTTGCCATCATAATGGCCATTTTGGAAAGGAACCTTACTACTTCTGGATGGAAGGTTATATCTATAAGGGATTGCGCTAAAAGACATTACGATGGGATGTGGTTTTGTTTTATTTGGATAGGGAGCTTTTGGAGCAGCAGTTGGAGCTGCCTGGACTGCTCCTTGCCTTTTGCTTGTGTTGTGGTGTCTAGAGCTTCCCAAACACTTTATTATTCGTACGTTTGTCCGGGTTGCATTTTGGTCTATATTTGAAAGAATGGGGTTTGTGGATCAGCAGATAAAGCTTCCTGGACTCCTTCTTGCTTTCAGGCTTTCATTTTAGTGTTGTGGTCGTTAAAGCTTCCTTACCACCTCACATCGCTGTACTTGCCTTTCTCAGCCTCCCTCACCACATGGCGCGAATGAGGAATGCTTATATTTATATATCTCAAGCACTGACGTGAAGGAACACATCCCCAACTACCCATATAACCTAAAAAGCAATCCACAGTGATGAGTGCCAACCTAACATAAATTCGTATGCTACACAACACACAATAACCAAACGTTTGGTGTTAACTGATTAGTGTTTATTTTGTTAATTAAATAAACGTACACATGCATACATACACACAAACGTACGCGCACGCATACAAAAAATAAAACAACCACAGAAACGTACGCGCACAAACATACACATACAAACAAACATACAGACACACAAACGTACATAAACTCATAAAAACGCAAGTTCACGCGCACACACAAATGTACGAGCACGCATACCAACACAAATGCACACACACATACACAATTTTATGACTGGCAATTTAATCAATCTATATTCAATAGATCTGGTTAGCCATGAGAAGGGTTGTTTTTTTTCCTTCAAATTCAAATAAACCTGGTTAATGATGATGTTTACCAGGCCTGACACCATAGACACAACTCTTACTCCAGTCATTATCCCAATTCACAGTTATGTTTTGGACCATTTGATTGGCTTCAGTACACAATCTTCAATTTCTGTGATTCTGAAAACTTGTTCACTCGGTCTTCTACGCAAGACACAGGGATGATGAGGTCTCAGTGGCTCTCGCCATCTACTAACTCCTCTTGCCAGTTTTCTGTCTGGGGGGCTGGTACTAGTTGTTGTGTGGCTGTGGTGTTAGTAAAGGCTGTGGAGGCATCCTCACATGAGGCTTTACTTCACACAGAGGCCTAAGTATAAGGTGTGGCAGATTTTTTTTTGTTTCTCTTCCTTCTCTTTATTCTTTTTTCCTCTACTCCTCCTCGTCTTCTATCTTGGCTTCCTCCTGTATCGCCTCCATAGCTAGATCATCCAATAAACGTCTAGCATACGCCAGGTGTGACTTAAGTTCAGGAAGCTTGATGATTCTGCTTACTGTTGATTGGTCAAGGATGGGTAGCAAGACGCACGAACGCTTCGATTTATGTGTTAAGCACGAACGTGAAGGTGAGCACCTCCTTACACCAAAACTAAAAATACTAATTCCACCATAACAAAAAACATGGAACGCGAGAACCTAAAATAAACCCACGTTCACTTCTTTTTACCTGCAAACATACTCTCTTGCAACTCAAGAAAACGAAGTTTATAGACCCACTTCTATTTTTACTTACAATCACACATACACCATATTACAAAGCCAGAAAAACGAACTAACACACAAAATTATATCATTGGCAATTTGACTAATATTTCTTTTCTAAATTGCTGTGCTACCCTGAAAAATACTGTTTTGTTGTCGTGGTTATGACCATCTTTTATCGCTTAAACATCGTATCCCCGTCTAGCTGTATTATTTACCAAATGATAGGGTCTGCTTCTTCGAAAGTAAAAGGAGAACTCTTTCGTGTCCACACAGTAGTCCACATCATTTTAAAATGCAAACACCTGAGTAGGCTACTATTCATAGATTTCGTATCTTTCAATGAGAAAAGTCAATATTACATTTTTCTGTGCCACAAAAAAAGAAGCGAACATTTCGTTAGACTTAACATAATGAAACAAATGAAAGTAATGTCAACAGATCGAATACTTTTTCTACACATTATTATTGGCTTAAAGAGCCAAAAAATAATGCCGGCATCTCGAATAATATTTTCACACATTATTATTTGCTTAAAGAGGCAAAAATAATGCCGCCAGCTCGAATAATATTTTCACACATTATTATTTGCTTAAAGAGGCAAAAATAATAAATCCAGCTCGAATAATATTTCCAGATGTTGTTTTTGCCTAAAAGATGACAAGCATTCATGAAGTTAGGCCTATCCATCATGCACGTGATATTCACACTAGTAGTCAATAACGTCTGCTATTTAAATCAATTTAAGTAGTTCATAAAATTGATTTCTGCATTTTGTCCTGATCCAAGCATGATAGTCAGTATATAAGATGCATTTATGTTTCCAAGCCTAAAAACTAAAACATTCTTCATTGATATATTACAACAAAAATCGATAGCCTGAATGAACTTAACTGGAATTATCCATATCTCAAACTTTTAAATAATATCTGCAGACTAGATTTCGCCTTCTGCTAATCTGCATGATACAAGATGCGCCACTCACCAAACAACATAATTCCAGATACGCCCCCTGACCATATTGCCAGATACGCAACCTCAGTCATTGGCATGATTCCAGATCTGTCACTCACTTATTTACATTATTCTAGATGCGTCCCTTCACAAATTTGCACGATTTCTTATACAACACATGGATACAGGATGCTAATATATTGTGTTGATGCGAGCTACATGAAAATCCTAAGTCTAAATTGTGAAATAAAGGCCAGAGTGACCTTATTTTGCATGGTTTGATACAAATATAGATGCACACAATATCCTGGTCTGACAATTCGATCATGAACAGAGCTTGGAAAATTAATCTGAAACATAGCATACAAATATGGGTCGCATTGACATGATTTTGTGAAGAATGGTTTATCTATCTATAACAATAAGCAACACCCGAGCTGAATGTAAAAACCTTGAGAGAGAGAGAGAGAGAGAGAGAGAGAGAGAGAGAGAGAGAGAGAGAGAGAGAGAGAGAGAGAGAGAGAGAGAGAGAGAGAGAGAGAGAGTTGTTCCTCCCTGCCCACTCATCTAGTGGTTGGCGCTATGAAAGCCAACTCTAACATGTTGCATAGGATAAGGATGAAATAATGGTTTAGACCTAGTGAGGCTTCACATTTACATATGCATTTCTATGCGTGAACACCGATGCTGATGCCAGCAATGAAGCTAAGACTTGTGCATTTGCTTCACTCTACTTCGTAAAAGCGACTAAAAAAACATTAGTATAGTGCTGGTATGCTCCTGCTACAAAATTCATTATTTGTAGCAGAGTGCGTATGTTTTTAAACAGCGGGCATTGTTTGAAAACAGAGCGGACATTGTTTGAAAACAATTTAAATGACGATAAATAAATGTATAGAGTTTCTTTTTTCATCAAGTTGTATCATTCTCCTCCTCTTCTTAAACATTTTGCTACAAAATGAATCTTTATCCATTAGCAGCTTTACTCAATGTGCTTAATAAATTTAAATTAAAAAAACAACAACGACGGATAGATAAACAGACTGTGTATGACGGTATTGGTATACTGTGACGGTATTGGTATACCGTGACGGTATTGGTATACCATGACGGTATTGGTATATCATGACGTTGTCATGTGCTGCCTTATAAGAGCCCCGTATACAAGTGAAGAGTTTGTGTATTTTTCCTGATACACGTACGTTAAAATCGTCACATTCTCCGCTAGAGTCATTGTGAGGAGGCGAGGAGTATGTAGGTTACGTATTCTCGATATGAACATCTGAAACATTATGGTCAACGAGGAGCAACTACCACCATTACACGTTTTAAGCCGGTATATAAAATAAATGTATCCAGATAGCTAAAAGATTTATGTAATACTATATTGTTGGAGAGGATAAAACGGATACATTCCATTTTAACTACATATGAATCAACATTACGATGAATGTGAGCGAAAACCAACAAATTCCTCTAAAGAATTTGAATACAAAGTATTTTAATGTTTTTTAAATCTAATTTACATTACTAAAAAAAAACATTTTTCTGTACAAATAATTAGCTACTTACTTAGCTTGAAGGGGCTCCGAGTGGCCGAGTGGTCTAAAGCGCTGACCGTTACGGATCACTGCCATCTAACCTCTGTCTACGTGAGTTCGAGTCCAGACTCGGCTAACGTGGGTAAGTGAGAAAGCCTGCCAGTAGCTTCTCGTGGGTCGGTGGTTCTTGCCTGGGTTTTCCAAGGTTCTTCCTCCACGATTAATACTGGCCGCCATGTATAGCCTATCTTGTGCTGAAAATGGCGTTAACCCCAACAACAACAACAACAACAACTTAGCTTGAATGTTTACTTCACCAACAATAAGTTTTAGTTTCCGGAATTGCTCAGCAAGGATATATATTTTTTTCGTTTAATACCACTATTTTTGAAACTGTTGTGTGGTAACATCAGCAGGGTCTAATTTGTTTCCTATGGTCTGTTATATTATTTGTCGCTATTGACATAAACATTAGATAATAACTTCTTAATTCTGAAGGCCTAGCGAGGCAGCTGTGAGTTCGATTTTTAATAAGTATTTTGTATGACTCGGCCGGGGTTCGAACCCACTACATTCCTTATCCAATGCAGACACTCTAACCACTAGGCCACATGAGCGGAGAAATAATAACTAGATGGATTTCACTGCGTTCAATATCGCTGTAAGATCAGGGCCGTTGTCATTTGAGACCAACTATATTTTCTAATAGGTATGTTGGTGAAAACCCCACGCTGGTATGGCAAATAATTCACTAACGGCAATTGTAACAATGTTTGCAAATGGCATCCCTAGTGACCATATTTAACAGATTAGCAAATGTTGCATCTAAAATTGACTAGATATCACATACAATTTTATGTAGAAAACCCCCAAGTCGATATGACAATCCATTCTGAACAAAGATGTGAAAAGACTTCGAAATTGGTGGCTATATGGACTTCTGATTGGAACCATTTTAATTTAGAACCAACTAGATTTCATATGAAATCTTATTGAAAAAAAAAACAACTTATGATAATGTTTCCATACCGCAAACTTCAGAAGCGATAAAATTATATTCAGGACGACCAACACATTTGAGGTTTGATGAGCATCAATCTTCAAGATGACCACCGCATTTGAGGTTTGATGGGCATCAATCTTCAAGATGACCACCGCATTTGAGGTTTGATGGGCATCAATCTTCAGGATGACCACCGCATTTGAGGTTTGATGGGCATAGATCTTCAAGATCACCAACGCATTTGAGATTTAATGGGCATCGATCTCATTTAGGAGCAACTAGACATACCATGAAGTTTTATGATGACAACCCCAAGCTGACAGGACTTATTATTCCAGAGAATTATTTCAGTGTTAACAATATTGGAATGGTGGTTACAGTGGTAGCAATACTAAATGTTAGACAAACATTTTATACACAGACAAACCTACAAGTGGTGAAGTGGATGGGAAGCACTACCTACCACAACACAACTTGAAAGAGACCCTCAGAGCAAGGCGCATCCCAGGTATCCAGACCTGCTGTTCCACAAACATTATACCCGACAAGCAAACCAAAGCATTCCGGACATGGGTATAAAGGCAGCCATAGAAGATGCAAAAAAGGCTGGAAACGTAATCAATGCCGTCAAATATTTAGCATGGCTATCCCTGGACACACACAAACCAAGAACTTTCCAATGGAAATATGGGGTAAGGCTCCTGTCAAGATGCTACCAGAGAGCCTTCTGGGACTACCCGCTACACAACCTTGTTGAAGTGGCAATATTCTTGGCTCAACTTCATAGTTATGACTTCTCCGCCGCCAACAGACTGGAAAAACGATGTATGGCGAACTGTATAGAGGCAGAAGATCGCCATGGGACTTTCAATTAGTCGCCAAACAGCCCTTTTGAGTGCTACCTAAAGTTGCCTCTGTTTTGAATCTTTCGATCAACCGTTGAATCTTTCGATCCACAGTTCTAAATTCAAACCAAGAGACTAATATTGACTCAAGTATACTATTTCGCTATGACATACTAGTAATTAAATTTGTTAGGGTATTATATGCATGTTCACTATGTACTAGACTAATATTTAGGCGATAGGAAAATTTAGAACTTTGTACATTTGGTTAATTGCACAGGTGGCTCACACACTGTTGGTATTAGTTTTGTCCATTAGTACATTTAAACTGAATTTGAAATAAAGAACGGTCTGCCGTTTTGAAGCATACACGACGCCCATTGTCTGGCTTCGCGCCAGATGCCGGAACCATTTACTCCTTTGCCTCACCTGGACCACCGTACCTTGACGGTGATATGGAACGATTCAAACCGCCTAGAATGTAGGTGTCCAGATAGGTGACGTCATAGTCGCTGACCAATCGCGACTGGCATCTCACACTACTATGGTTGACAACTGGAATTAACTCTGCTAATGCAGAACAACAAACATAGATGCACATTGGGTCTACTGCCACTCAAGGAAAGGCTCTAGCTGATGCTGTGGTGGTATAGCATTATGATTTGTGGTATAACACACTGCAATGCGGACTGGGGACTCCGAAATGGAAGAAAAAAAGATATTTCGGTAGTTCGTGCATGCCAACGAGTCTCCTCTTTAATTGAGGAGTGCGCTGATGTGGTTAAAAGTCAAGCACTTTACCATTCAGTGCTCAAGTCAATTCAGCTAGTATGGGTCGTTTGGCCTTATTGGACCTGTCGGCAAAATTAACAGCCCTCTTTGAGGGCATTAACGCCTGGATGATAAGGCTTTCATTCCTTCCCTAAGGAAAATTATCAGCCTACGGTTCAGGCATTAAACAGTGGCACATGCCAAAATGGGCGCACGCCTCTATATTCCAATTAAGTTAAGCATTCGCGCCATAGACGTCAAGCAGTTAACATTGGCGAGTTGGAGCGCAGTGAAAGGGGCGTCGGCGGGAACAAGTGAAGCAAACCAAGGACCACATAACAACCAAACAACAAAAAACAGAACAAAGTAGCCATTAATGCGATTCATGTACTGCTTCACCTACGAAACTGGAAAATAGCATCCTGCTGATACGACACTAGGAACAACGTGGGACCAAAAGAACCAATGAAGCCTTATATTTAATCTGACGAAATGGCAGAGCTTCCACATAAAGCTATAAGAATTTTTTTTTTACAGATAGCGTCATCCTATTGGCAGATACTTCGTAAGACCAAAGAGGTTGCCTCAGAAAAAGATTTTGAAAGTAATGTGGAAAGCTGCCAGAGTAAACTGCCAACAGAATAAGAAAAGCCTGCACAAGAAGGAAGAAGCCGAAAGCAGAAAAGAACACCTGCTACTACCACTTTTGCCTGAATGTTTGAGGTTTTCCTTTTGGCATTTTTTTTGAAACCTCTTTCGATAAAATCTATATCATGAGTTACACATTTGATCCTTTGGTTCCGCCGTCAAACTTTTCCAACTGATGCCAGATACTAAATTACTGAGTCACTTGACTTAACTGATTGGTAATTTTTAGAAAATAATATGTACACTTTGCACACTAAATTTCAGCTACGAATCATATCAATTATTAATGAACGCGGTTTTACAGTGGCACCAATCCTGTAACACCGACCAACAAAAAGCACAACACTTGAGCATTAACCAATCGCTAAAGGTCCACTGTAGCATAGGCGACTTTAATACTTTGAGTCATTCAGTTATTCGCGCAATTTAATATTGAATAAACAAAATGGCAAACAACTGTTTAGATAAGATGATGAGATTGCAGGAAGGAGTGGATGACCTGCAAATGGTAGAGGGATTCTTAATGAAAATGGAGTGTGTGGAGAATATAGTCTGCAACGTCTCAAAATGGAGATAAACAAATTTGAAGAAGACAAAGGAAAGACAGAGAGATGATTAGAAGAAAAGGAAGATATATAAAGAAGAAAGAACAGATGAGAGCATGGAACGAGGAAATGGAAAAAGAAGTCGAGAATGATGAGAGGATGAAAGAAGAGATAGTGGAGAAGGGGGAAGAGAAGAATAAAAAGGAAAAGAAAAAGAATATAATATTGAAGATAAGGTGTTTGTGCAGACAAATACAGAGGAGAGAAAATAAAATAAAAACCAAAGGCCTCTTCTAGGGCCACTCATCTCTCTCTCTCTCTCTCTCTCTCTCTCTCTCTCTCTCTCTCTCTCTCTCTCTCTCTCTCTCTCTCTCTCTCTCTCTCTCTCTCTCTCTCTCTCTAACAGTCGCTGTTTAAGTGTGATAGAATTATGTTTATCAATCTATGTTTGTGTACTTGTTTTTTGTCTAAGTCTATCAAGTGATATGCCACGCCCTGCCAGACAATGTGTGTGTTTTTTGTATGAACGGTACGGGTTCCCTTCTCCGCCGGTCGATATTTTTTTTATGTATGAACGTTATAGGCTACAGCCCTGTCAGGCGATGTTTATGTTTGTTGGTGAGTACCGAGCGAAAGTTCGTAACTGCCCCGCCAGGCGTTAAAGTTTGTTGCCAGTGTCCATGACGTCATCATGTCCCTATTGTCCATATACAAACCCAACCTATGTTAAATTCCCATTGTCCCTATAAATTTTGTCCCCATAAATATACCCGTTGTTCCTATAAATTGTGTCCCTATATTCGTTATACCCTTTTATAACATTAGGCACCCAATTTAAAATTAGGCTTCCATAGTCCCTATAGTAACTCATCTTACTACTTAGACTCCATCTCCTTTTTCAACACGCGTTACTCTTTCTTTAAACATGGTTTTAATATGGTGTGTGAAACAATAATAAACTCAATAAATAACGAGAAAATTACAACAACAGAGTTAATCAGTCAGCAGAATAAACTATTATAGGCTAAAGATCAAATTACGTTGTAAAGGTCATTTAGTATGATAGGTATAGAGACTCAACACAAGAGAAGAGGTACAGAATTCGATGGATACGTACAACATTAAACAGAGAAAAATATATATCTATTACGTAGAAGCAACATGAAGACGCATAATGATGGAACAGTGGAGGCGAGAAATGCATGGCTGCAGAGATTGTAACGTAGTCCAGAACATTCTATATACTATAACGATCCTATGTCATGTATACTTTACTAACCGTATTTCGTATACTATGCTATTCGTGAAACTTTCGTATACTATGCGACACGTAAACTATGAACATTTTGTATACTGTTCTTTTTCTATAGTATGAAACTTTATGCGTTGAAAAGTTCTCTGCCTGAAAACAGACGAGTAATATTGGAGGATTAAAAAGGTTTATTTCACATCAAATAAGTACATTAATTTCACAAGGCTTATGAAGAGGTACAAGAATCTTAAACTCGGTCACAAGAAATCTTCTTTCCTCATTACTAACACCGTATCACATCTATTATCGTTATGGAAGGAATTTCTACGGGTGTGGTTTGTCTTATAAATTCTCCACTATATACTCCCGTGTACAATCTTCTACAAGCTGCATATTTCTTGAAAACTAACGTTTTATTTCTTTTTAAAAACGAAATTCTGAGAAACGAAGTTTGACACCAGCTTCCACCCACATAATCATTAAGTTCGCTTCAAGATTTGTTAATATTGGCGATTAACATGGAGCGAACATGTATTGTTCTCTGTTTTTCCTTTTCTTATTCTTGGGTTTTCTTATAATTTTTAAAACTTTTTTCTTAATTGAATAAAGCGTTGTTTGAAATGCTTCTTGCACATAAAAATCGTTTCAACTGATGCAAGATACGATATATTTAATTCTAAAATATCGTGTAAACCTTAAATGTGTTAGAAAAATGTATTTATCGACAAAGTTTTCAAAACGAGATCATGATGATGATGATGATGATGATGATGATGATGATGATGATGATGATGATGATGATGATGATGATCATCATCATCATCATCATCATCATCATCATCATCATCATCATCATCATCATCATCTCTGTTTTTGTGTTTAATTTTTGTGTGTTATGTGCGTATTTGTGTGTGTCATAGTGTCATACATAATAACAAACAACACGAAATTATCTTTCACAATGTGTTGCATAACACCGGTTCATCTAACGAATTGATAAAAATATTCGCAATACGTATTTTGCTATATGAAAATTCTTCATCATTCTATCGACCAAGTTATCAATTGTTCGTCACCTTTTTCCACAAATTTGGACTAGAATGAAACATCATTCCCATGTAATTGAAGGAACTAATCACATTGTACTGTCCATATGACATATTTAGACCCGAAAACTGTCGCACAAAGGTGGGCCTATTTAACATCCATTAAGAAACATGGGGTAAAGGTACAAATTAATATTCTTGTAATTAGCTGATTTCAATTGCTTAATATGGCTTAGCTGAATTCTTTACAAAATTTAAATTGATTCTGAAAAAGAGAATTCGATCCTAATGAAGAAATCTGTATAATAAACATATAAATAATTAACAAAACTGCATTAATAAAAGCTGTGTCAACAGAAGAATTTCAGAACTCACACGCGTGGCGCTAAATTTATTATCCACGGATCACAGAGTTCGTACAATCTTTAATATTTGTTTCCTTTAAGTGTCATGCTTTGACATGTTTTGGTACTATTCATGTAAAAATAGAAAAATACAAAATGTCGCCTCCTATAAATGTTTTTACTTGAGGTGACACACGTGGCGAAAAATAATGTAATTTGAGAAAATAAGTGTATTTCCGACGATAATATGTTTGCAAATTGTTATGACTTGAAAGTTTGCTTCTTTGTTATATTCAAGTTTTACGCAATTATTTAAAAAAAGTAAGGGATATTGTCGCTTTTAACAGTATCATCAGTTCTGTTCACAAAATTTAAACGCAATTCTTTCTTTCTTTCTTTCTTTCTTTCTTTCTTTCTTTCTTTCTTTCTTTCTTTCTTTCTTTCTTTCTTTCTTTCTTTCTTTCTTTCTTTCTTTCTATGTCTATGTAAAGAAGAGAGAGAGAGAGAGAGAGAGAGAGAGAGAGAGAGAGAGAGAGAGAGAGAGAGAGAGAGAGAGAGAGATTGATTCAAAATGGAATAGCAGCAGTACACCTATTTTCTGATTGTAAGGTTCTGTTTATGTTGTGTAAATCGTCAGTTTTGTTTTTTAATTCAGATAATGTTATGAGCATGTGCTCTTAAAATAAGTAATAGAAAAGAGTGAAGAAAACAAGCTTTGAGAAATTTATTTAAGAAATAATTTATTTCCATAGAATACAAAGTTAAAAACGAGAAAAAGAACTTTCTGTATTGCGAATTAAGTCCAAATACAGTCCAAGTATTAAAGACACAAGTCCTAGTATTAACAAGTCCTGAATTAAACTCAGTTCAAGTCTGGAAAAGATTTGAAAATTGAAGCCAATTATAATTTCTCAAGTCTGTTATGACCTGCGAAGTGATGATGTTTTAACAGTTTCTTGTTGAATCACATACATATTAATCCAGATTTGATTTAAGGATAAATTCCACTGAATGTCTTTATCCAAGAATTTTGTCAGAGCACTTTTGTATTTTTTGGAGAAAATAATGGCTTGAATTCAATAATTTGAAGGATTTGAAGAAAATAAAATTCAGCCCAAACTGGTTACAACATAATCCAACTTACAGTACTAGATGTTAAAGCACGACTGGTAAAATCCTCACATTCACAAGATAATATAGTTCTCTACTTGACTTTAGGTCACAATTAGCATTTTCTAAAAGCAACCATAACCTAGTAGAAAATAATGCTCTAGAATGATCTAATGTGCCTTGTTTATTTTAAACAAAAGAACCTACAAAATTAACTTAGGAATCTCCAAAACCCTGACCCTAATCAACAAATTGACACATGAACAATAATCCTGGTAATAAACTCATACACATAGAGAACAATGATACTATTATTAGTTGTTTGCATAAAGTCAGTCTCAATTTTGGACAAGGTAAGTCCAGCATATAATGTTACATTAAAATAACATGGAATGCAATAAACATTAAAGCTAACAAACAAACAACAAACAACTAAATTAAATATGCATAGCAACAATAACAGCAGCCTCTATATTTTAATAGTGTCAAATTTATTCATTGCACTATACAAACAGAAACATAAGTACGAATGACACATGCCATTATTATAATAAATTGGTAAATTGGTACGGATGTAGATATGGATGGATGGTTTGAATGTCGAATGGACGGAAAGCTGGATAAATGACTGGATAGATGGATATATGCAGATCAAAGATGAGAAAATAACATATTTAGTTTTACCTAATTTCACAGAAAGGGCGCCACAATGTGGTCTCGTATATAACAGTTTATCAAGAATACATAGACAATCGATTTATCTCCTTTTTTCACATCAAAACTAAGCAATAAATTGGTAATACATGCATTGACACAGGCAGAATGGTACATGTAAAAGACAGGGTATAACATATAACACGGAGCAATTACTCCGATATCCCTCCTCCAAACGATCTTTTTAATATAAATTAAATAAGTAAAGATATATATATATATATATATATATATATATATATATATATATATATATATATATATATATATATATATATATATATATATAACATTTAAACATTGTTTTTCCATCTGTGGGTGGTTAGAGGTATAAAAAAGAGAGGGAAAACAAAATTGTTCCAAATTATGTATATGCTGATACGTCACTCGAGAAAACCGCAGTTCTTTAAAGGTGTTGCTACATTAATTGAGTCCATGAACTTTCAACTGCATGCTATTGCAGTCTCAAAAATAGTTGTACAGTGGAATACTCTAAATTCCTTAATTAAATTCTAAAAACATGCTGTTCACAAAAAAATTAATGGTTAGTTTTTATTTGTATCTATAATTCTCATTTTTTGCAACTTGTCTTAGTCCGATAATAATTCGCCAAATTGACTGTCCAGTGAGACCACCGCATTACATTCCTTACTTCAGACAAGGCGACTCAAACTTAAACCAACGTGAGAGCCCCATGTCCACATTTTCGATGACCAATGGGCCGCACCATATTTTTTTTTTATCTCTCATGACATCTTGTGACGCCAATCATTTTGCTGTGGCCTGATTTTGGACCATTGTACTATATATATATATATATATATATATATATATATATATATATATATATATATATATATATATATATATATATATATATATATATTATAACCGAATGGAAATGTAACGATAGAGGGAGGGAACTCCTACAACTTTATACGATAGTTTGCTGTCCGGTTCGCGAGAAAATGTGCTATGTTTTTGTTTCCCTGTCCTATTGGATTATATTTTGAGGTTAACATCTCATTAACCCTATTGGCACCAGTTCTGATTAATCAATCAGCCGAGGTTTGGAAAACTTGGATACGGAATAGAATCTGAATGAATTTTAATAAAGAAAGATTCTGATGGTTTACAGCACAAAGCCAAACCGTACACAAAGTCCATTTTTGTGTATATTTCCGAGCAAAAGTGCTTCATAAACGTTAAACTGTTTGTCATACAGAACGAGTTATCAAAATTCTATTTACCCTTTCTTGCTGTGTGAATAGATCGTAAATCACGCTCGTGTGCGAACGTGAGAGTTTTCCAGAAGACAACTTCTAGATTAGGCCGTCGTAATGTCATATTATGTCCAAAATCCGTGATTAAATGATTTCATTTTCACGCATTAATCGATCTTATTGCTAGCATATATTAACAAATTCATTTAATGTTTAATGTTTGTTATGAATAAATCTATACTCGATACATAAATATGAATCTGTTCACTGAAACTCGTGCCAGTTTGATCTTTAAATGTTCTCATTCGACCTGGTGTAGTCATTGTAACATCTTTTGTAAATGCCAGTATGTACAAAAGGCTTAATAGATATTTTCAGAATCACTTCCAATTCTTTTCCAATCCGTTTAGTCATTAAAGTCCTTTGTATGAAACCATATATATAATTATAATAGAAATTATACAGTCAAATAAAACTTAATAGACGCCTGACTCTTTGTTTAGACATATCTATATTGTTAGACTATCGTCAGTGTAATGAAGTCCTTTAGAAAGTAATCGTGACAAAGCAGTCGTGAAAAATCCGTTGTGTATCTTGTTGCTCTCTTTTGTGGTTTGAATAAATTCTGAATGCTAGAGTAACAGCCTTTCCTTCTTAACATTGTGCTTTTCATAATAGACGGGTCAAAGTGGTTAAATAAATGTCTCCACTTTTCAATTACATAAGCGGTAAAGTGTTTGACATGGCGCCAAACATAAAATGTGCTTCGATACTGATCATTTTGTGTTAATAGAACTCTTTTGGAGCTTTGATGAGAAGATAATATGATTTCTAAACGTGAATACCTGATGATTATTAAAAACTAGGTATAAAGCGAATGATTTGACATGTATCTAACGATGTAAAGAACATACGGATTGCCTCCAGACAAGGACGTGAAAAGAGAACAGTCACTGGCGCGTGCTGTTGGGGAATAACGAACACGTGAAATGAGGATATGTATTTGCGACTGTAACTATTAGGATACCAGTAAAAAAAGAATAGAATGTAATCATGATAAGATGAAGTATACTTAAATTTATTTTATTCTAATTGTAAAACCCTGTAACAGCGTTTCAGTATGTGAAAATATTATCTCACAATTGGCATAAAATTATATAAACATTAGAACTACTTGCATCTTGTTTTATACTAAAAGTTATTTAATCTTTCCCGCTTGAATTGTACTTGATAAAATATCTAACTTACGTTTATTGTAGTGTTACACCTAAATATTAGCATTATCTGAATAGCTGGCTGGAGTCACAGTTAATGGGTTACGTGATCAAATCCTACTCATACTAGCCTGGTTAGCTGCTGTAGTGTGCCTCTGCTTACGGCACTTGACTCCCATTAAATGGACACTAAACAACCTTGCATGTGCTTGAATGTCATCGAATGTACGCATTACAATGACATTTTCTAGAAGTCGATTGAATAATTCACGAAAACAGTCCGATAATCAGTTTCTAGTCTAATGAGCACTTTGTAATTACAATGAATAATCCCAACAAATTTCTCCTCTCAAATTATCGAGAGGCAAACGGAAGGATATAATAGGGATTGGGTGAGGAAAGACATAAGCAGTTAGAGGGATATAACAGGGATTGGGGATTGGGTCATGAAAAACAGGGGCAATTGGAAGGATATAATAGGGATTGGGTGAGGAGAAGCAAATGCAGTCGGAAGGATATAATAAAGATTGCGGGGCAGTAAACACCGAGTTAATTGGAATAATATAAAAGAGATTGTGGGAGTAAAATCAAATATAATTGGACGGATATAATAGGGATTAGTAGGAAGAAACGCAAAGGCAATTGGAATATATTCATGTAAGTATTAAGATAAGTTAATACAAATATATACTTGTATTTATACAAATATATATATATATATATATATACATGTATTCAAACGAGTCATATAATTATTTTAATATAAATTCGTGTATGTATTTATATGCGCCTTGGTCTAGAAAATTGTATCTGGTATACAATTTAATGTAGCTAATTCTCTCATTGTTGCGCTCATGTAACATATCGATCAGCCTGTTACGTTACAGTGTTTATCGCTTACTTAAAATATTTGCACAAGTTTAATGTTTACTTTTTTTGAGACAGTTCCGCTGGCGAAACGGAGTGTCCGCTTAGAATGCGTGACGTCGCGGATTCGAACCCCGGCATTGTCATGCCAATGACTTATAAAAATGGTACTAACTGCTGCCTTGCAAGGCGCTCAACATGAAGATGTTGGTGTTAGGACTAGTCGTGCTGGTGTAAGTATAATATGACTGGGTGGAACATCATGCTACATGTCTGCGGTAATGTACCCCAATGCTAAACATCACTAAAAACTGCCACACTGCAGTCATTGTAGCGACATGACTAAAAAATTGTTAAATTGTTAAAGCTACGTTAAAAATCCAATCACACAGACGTAACAATAAAAAAACGTAGAAGTTTCATAAAAGTTTTTCTTTTTCGACTCCATTAATTATATGCCAGGATTATTATAAGTTGATAATGTTTATATATGCCTAAGTATTTTCAAAGTATGAAAGCAATCTCTTGTTGTTCTTGTTATGGGATTTAACGCCATTTTTAAGATAGGTTATTCATGGTGGTCAGTATTAATGGTGGCAGAATAACCATGGAAAACCCCTGGGAGAACCACCGTCCCACGAGAAACTACTGGCAGGCTTTCTCACTTACCCATGTTAGCCGAGTCTGGACTCGAACTCACGCAGATAGATGTGAGATGGCAGTGATCTGTAACGTGCAGCGCTTTACACCACTCGGTCGCTCTATTCATTTTCAAAGGAATATAGCCTTAAGCAACTTATAATAATGATGATGATGATAATAATAATAATAATAATAATAATAATAATAATAATAATAATAATAATAATAATAATAATAATAATAATAATAATAAAACAACGCAGCCAATTACTAGCAAAAACATAATATTGAAAAAAGAAAATATAATGAGAGGAATTCGAATACAGACAGGATGCTAACACGTCAATAATGCAGTACACCACCAGTATTATAATACAGTACACTACCATTTCCACAATGCATTGCACTACCATTTCCACAATAAAGTTCACTGCCATTTCCATAATGCAGTACACTACCATTTACACAATGCAACACATTACCATTACCATAATACAGTACACTATCATTTTCATAATACAGTACATCGCCATTTCCACAATGCATTACACTACCATTTCCACAATAAAGTTCACTGCCATTTCCATAATGCAGTACACTACCATTTCCACAATACAGCACATTACCATTTCCACAATACAGCACTTTACCATTTCCATAATACAGTACACTACTATTTCAATAATACAGTACACTACCATTTTCATAATACAGTACATCGCCATTTCCATAATACAGTACACCTCCATTTCCACAATACTGTAGACTTTTCCATAATACAGTATACTACCATTTCGATAATACAGAATACCTCCATCTTCATAACACAGTACACTACCATTTCCATAATGCAGTAAACTATAGCTATCTATACATGTGGCCTTTATATTCAATATATTGAATTTTATCCAGTTTAATATTTTAAAGCATAAGCATGTACATGTAACTTGGTTCATTGTAATGTATGTCTGTATAACGAGTTCACAGTAATGTATGTCTGTATAACGAGTTCACAGTAATGTATGTCTGTATAACAAGAGTTCACTGTAATGTATGTCTGTATAACAAGAGTTCACAGTAATGTATGTCTGTATAACAAGAGTTCACTGTAATGTATGTCTGTATAACGAGTTCACTGTAATGAATGTCTGTATTACAAGAGTTTACTGTAAAAAAATGTCTTTTTAAAAGAGTTCATGGTAATGAATATAACTCAAACAAGTGTTTATTGTAAAAAGAAAAATCTGTATCATAAAGTTTTGCTTAAATAAATGTCGGTGTTACAAGAGTTAACTGCAATTAATGTTTTAATAACAAGAATTTGCTGTAAGGTTCTGTTTAAAATAATTCGTTTAACTGACGTACTTAAAATAACTTTTATAGAAGAGTGCAAGCCTATTGTCATTCTTTACCGGTTTAGCTTAACTGTAAATGAATTAGAAATGTTTTATTTCAAAGAATGTACTCTACAACCAGCCTAACAAATGTAAGTGCGCGGTCTCAAAATGAAGTTCCATGTCTGGTAAATTATGGTTACCTGACGTTAAATGTATCATTCTAATGTTACCAGATTCGAAACCACTGACAATCTGGAAAGTTGCCAAAGCTTCCATGAGAGGTTTCCTGGTTCATTCAATTAAAGTAAGATAATTAAAATTATGTATGTTACTTTGAATACAGCAGAATGAACGCAGAAATAATGGTATAATTTGGATTATCTGCTTGCAGAGATTAGAAAGCAGTAGTCGTTGGTAATTGTAGTAACTTTATCAGAGTTGAATCACTATGCACTGAAATCATAAGAAATACTTAAACATATATCATTTTTTAAGTTACTACTACTACTACTACTACTACTACTACTACTACTACTACTACTACTACTACTACTACTACTACTACTACTACTTCTACTACTAACTTTCTTTAACGAGGTTAACATGTTTGGTCAAGTCTGATCCATCTGCCATATGGTCCTTAGTTTTTGCAGTTGACTATGTTAATTGAATAAAAATGTATAAGATAAAAAATAAAAATAAATACAAGACCATGCACATAATTAGGTATCGTCGCTCACTCACTCATATATGTTTAACATGAATGACTATGTGTGACTATACTGCGAAATATATACGAATATGAATAATATTCCATACATAGCTACATACATTTCAGGATAAGTCGTACGTATTGTATACATCGAATAAGATGTGGACATATTATTTATGGATATAATGATAATGTGTCTATTCAGAACTTCAACTCCAGCTTGTCATGGACAAATTTCTTTTAATGATAGTTTATAAGAAGCAAGGGAATTTGAAATACGTCTCCTCAGTGGTAAGGAATTCTATACATTAGGTGTTCATACAGCAAATCAGCGTTTGGTACTATTTTTTTATACCACGGAATCTGAAGACTGTTAGTCGTCGATCGGATATTACGCTCAGTATTTGATGATAGTTATTCAGTTAAGTTAGAGATATAGTCTGGAGAAAGATAGTTTAAAAACATATGTGTCATGATTCGGTTAAAATAAAGAATACGTTTTTGTAGAGGTAGCAATTGGAGATGTGAAAACAAAACATTCGAGGGAGTCGTAACAGGAAGTTAGAGTATTATTCAAGCTGCCCTTTTCTGGAGTTTATCGATTCTGGACAGATTTTTATTAGATATGTTTCCTCATATGGCACAGCCGTAATCTATCAGTGATAGTATATAACTCGAAATATAACGTTCAAGTGATTGGGGAGGTAGAAATTTCGAAAGCAATTTTTAAAAACTTATTCTTTGAGTACCATTGTGCATAGGTGATCGATGTGTGTAATCCAGTTGAGATGTCCATCAAGGTAAATACCAAAAAAATTTTTATTTTTGAGAATCGATACACCTAAGTCATTTTGAGTTAGAAGTAAATCCAAGTTAGTAGATATAAGCTACTTTGTTACGATTGTCATACATTTGGTTTAGAGATATTAATGTCCATTTTGTTTTGATGACACCAAACTGATACACTATTGATGTCTATTTGAAGTTTATTTTTAATAGAGTTGAAATTTACCAGATAAATACAGTATAGAGTTGTCAGCGAAAAGATCTGTGTTATAGTGCGCTTGATATAAGCCTAAGTCATTGACAAATAGTAGAAAAAGTGCAGGTCCTAATACAGGTTCTTGAGGAACACCACTTAAGATGTGACTTCGTTTGGAAATATATTTACGCATGCCAACAACCTCGTGTCTGTTATTGAGATACGAAGTGAACCAGGCAACTGAGTTTGGAAAAAACTTGTAGGCTGAAAGGTTTTTAATAAGCACCGAATGGTCAACCATATTGAATGCTTTTTTTTAAAATCAGTGAAGATTTCGCCAGGAAGTTTGCCTGATTCTACTGCTAAATAGTCATTAGTCTATATGATTTGTCAGTTCAGTTTGACATAAATGTCAAAAACCTGATCTTGATCTATGGAATTAGTACTTGTCAAGATATCTGAAAATATGCATGCTGACATATTTTTCGATAATTTTTTTTAAATAAACGATATAACAGACATGGGTCGGTAGTTGGATGGGTCATTTTGTTTTCATTTCCCTTATAAGTTGCGTATACTTTTTCTATCATCAATGACTTCATGTATAGGAAGTGATACTTACTTTAATTATTTTTTCAACGACTTTGAGATTGATAAAGTTGACATTTTTAGAGCTTTTTGGTAAATTCCAGCTAAAGTAGTTGATTTGTTTTTGTCAAATTGATTGAGACTATCAAAAGTGTCATTTATTGTTTTAAAGGGAATGCTGATACTAACATGACTGGATGGATGCCTTTTGACTTTACCCATTCATTCACGAATTTAGTAAGTTTGCCTAACTTATCCTCTGCAAGATAAGACCTGTCAAGGGTTTGGGATATATTTGCAAAGAAAGAGTTGGTTTGGAATATCGGACTTATCAGTATAACTAGTGCCATCAAGTATAATTTCACATGGAGCTAGAGGGGCAGGTTTCGTAGAAGTTAGATTTTGCAGCTGATTCCAGATGGACCTGTTATCGGAGTTGGAGGTGATGGCTTTTTTTTTTGAAAGGAGCGCTTGCGTTTTCCAAGCAGTAAATTGACTTTGTTCCGCCACAAACGATGGTTTTTAATGTCTTTATGATAGTAGTTTCCTTTGCCTCGTGCCTCTGTTATTTCATTAGCATACCATTGTTGTTGTTGTTGTGATCGTTTATTATTTTGATGCGTTTGGGGGCGTGTTTATTTACGATATTAAGAGTGGTTCTATATAAATAGGCCATAATATGGGTCTATGTTAGAAAAAGTTATTGAGTTAATGTTTTGTGATAGTTCCGTGCAAAATTCATTTTCAGCAACGTTTTTAAAACACCTGCATTGCATATAGGTTTGTAAATTGTTTTTCTTTGCTCTCTGTTGCTTATGATTTGGACATATAGTATAATGACCACTAAAAGCGAAACAAGGTATATTTATCACGTAGATTGGTAGGAAGGGTAGTGTAGATGTGGTCAAACAGTAGAGGTACGGGTTGTTAACAACTCGTGTTAGACCATTTATTACCCGTGTAATGTCGATTAGTTGTATCAAATATAGCCATTTAGTGTTAGCAACAGAGTAATTGTATCAAATACAGCCATGTAGTGTTAGCAGCAGAGTTGTTGTATCAAATACAGCCATGTAGTGTTAGCAGCAGAGTAGTTGTATCAAATACAGCCATGTAGTGTTAGCAACAGAGTAGTTGTATCAAATACAGTCATGTAGTGTTAGCAGCAGAGTAGTTGTATCAAATATAGCCATGTAGTGTTAGCAGCAGAGTAGTTGTATCAAATACAGCCATGTAGTGTTAGCAGCAGAGAAGTTGTATCAAATACAGCCATGTAGTGTTAGCAGCAGAGCAGTTGTATCAAATACAGTCATGTAGTGTTAGCAACAGAGTTGTTGTATCAAATACAGTCATGTAGTGCTAGCAGCAGAGAAGTTGTATCAAATACAGTCATGTAGTGTTAGCAGCAGAGTAGTTGTATCAAATACAGTCAAATAGTGTTAGCAGCAGAGTTGTTGTATCAAATACAGCCATGTAGTGTTAGCAGCAGAGTTGTTGTATCAAATACAGCCATGTAGTGTTAGCAGCAGAGTTGTTGTATTAAATACAGCCATGTAGTGTTAGCAGCAGAGAAGTTGTATCAAATACAGCCATGTAGTGTTAGCAGCAGAGTTGTTGTATCAAATACAGCCATGTAGTGTTAGCAACAGAGTAGTTGTATCAGATACAGCCATGTAGTGTTAGCAGCAGAGTAGCTGTATCAAATATAGCCATATAGTGTTAGCAACAGAGCAGTTGTATCAAATACAGTCATGTAGTGCTAGCAGCAGAGCAGTTGTATCAAATACAGCAATGTAGTGTTAGCAACAGAGTTGTTGTATCAAATACAGTCATGTAGTGTTAGCAGCAGAGTAGTTGTATCAAATATAGCCATGTAGTGTTAGCAGCAGAGCAGTTGTATCAAATACAGCCATGTAGTGTTAGCAGCAGAGTCGTTGTATCAAATACAGCCATGTAGTGTTAGCAACAGAGTAGTTGTATCAAATATAGCCATGTAGTGTTAGCAGCAGAGCAGGTGTATCAAATACAGCCATGTAGTGTTAGCAACAGAGTTGTTGTATCAAATACAGCCATGTAGTGTTAGCAGCAGAGTTGTTGTATTAAATACAGCCATGTAGTGTTAGCAGCAGAGAAGTTGTATCAAATACAGCCATGTAGTGTTAGCAGCAGAGTTGTTGTATCAAATACAGCCATGTAGTGTTAGCAACAGAGTAGTTGTATCAAATACAGCCATGTAGTGTTAGCAGCAGAGTAGTTGTATCAAATACAGCCATGTAGTGTTAGCAACAGAGTAGTTGTATCAAATACAGCCATGTAGTGTTAGCAGCAGAGTAGCTGTATCAAATATAGCCATATAGTGTTAGCAACAGAGCAGTTGTATCAAATACAGTCATGTAGTGCTAGCAGCAGAGCAGTTGTATCAAATACAGCAATGTAGTGTTAGCAACAGAGTTGTTGTATCAAATACAGTCATGTAGTGTTAGCAGCAGAGTAGTTGTATCAAATATAGCCATGTAGTGTTAGCAGCAGAGCAGTTGTATCAAATACAGCCATGTAGTGTTAGCAGCAGAGTAGTTGTATCAAATACAGCCATGTAGTGTTAGCAACAGAGTAGTTGTATCAAATATAGCCATGTAGTGTTAGCAGCAGAGCAGGTGTATCAAATACAGCCATGTAGTGTTAGCAGCAGAGTAGTTGTATCAAATACAGCCATGTATTGCTAGCAACAGAGTAGTTGTATCAAATACAACCATGTAGTGTTAGCAACAGAGTAGTTGTATCAAACACAGCAATGTAGTGTTAGCAGCAGAGTAGTTGTATCAAATATAGCCATGTAGTGTTAGCAGCAGAGCAGTTGTATCAAATACAGCCATGTAGTGTTAGCAGCAGAGTAGTTGTGTCAAATACAGCCATGTAGTGTTAGCAGCAGAGAGTACATCAATATTAAAGTGGTTAGTTCATGATGAGAGGGAGTTTGGTGGTCGGTAAACTGAGTAATCTGAGAGAGAGAGAGAGAGAGAGAGAGAGAGAGAGAGAGAGAGAGAGAGAGAGAGAGAGAGAGAGAGAGAGAGAGAGAGAGAGAGAGAGAGAGAGAGAGAGAGAGAGAGAGAGAGAGAGAGAGAGAGAGAGAGAGAGAGAGAGAGAGAGAGAGAGAGAGAGAGAGAGAGAGAGAGAGAGAGAGAGAGAGAGAGAGCAAATATGAGGTAAATGTATTATAATCAATGTAGCAAGATAACGGAGTTTTGGATTTTCGGATTAATAACAAAACACCATTGATGGGAATGCAATACAATATTTAATGTTATATGATAATATCATGTGAAGTATGATAGACACGTGCGTGAATGGGTCTGAATATGAGACTAATTAATATAATTAGCACGATAATTAGCAACAAATACGATGCTAAAACAAAGAAAGAACGATTGACGGTATATCACACAACAGAAATATGTTCTTTACAATAGTAAAATACAAATGATATTTCGTTCAAAATAACGAAAAATAACGAATTGATATTCACAGCTATACGCAAACACCAACACAGCTGAAAAAATAATCCAATACCGTGTACTATGCATGACACTGGTATATACGGTAGTATGCAACGACGGTATATACGGAAAGTTATATACATTATCAGTCTTGCATTACAAAGCCACAAACAATAAACAGGTTCAGAAGTAAATTGTTAACTTACAACATTCATTATACACTAAACGGTCATTCATTAAAATGGAAATCTTGTAGAGTTCTTGCTAAATCACAGAAAAATAGAACATATTAGCATTTACTAAACAACATTTATTAAACTAGCCGAAGCGACAGAAATGCGGAATAAAATAAGATACCAATATATAGTAGTATAGGAAAATGAGGGCTTTGGCCCACCACCCCTCCCACACCTCCTCCCCCACCCCCGCCAAACCCCTCATTTTCCTATACTACTACTATGTAGACAGGTATTTTGTAACCAGACAAAACAACAGGTGTTGGAATGTGATAAGCTCTGTCAACAGAAGTGACGAATTTGTTAGAACAGCGTATGCGTGGAATATGATTATTCTAAAGACGGCAAATAGGTTTTACCACAAATTTTTTATCAGATAACAGGATGAAAATTAAACTGTACATTAGAACGTTTCAGTTAACAAGGCGGAAATTGAACTAGCATTAGAATGAAAATGATATTTTTTTAGTTATATTATATCTTAAGTTTAGATAAAATTTTATGTTACTCATATTTTTTGCGATATTTTTTTCATACTTGCTAACCCTCATTGGTAGAATATCTGTTAACATATTGTCAATAATACGAAATTCACGTAATAAATCATCCATATTATATTTAACTCCTCGTAGGTAAGACCGGATCTGATCAAGTAGTTTCTTGTAAGTTTAAATTGATGTTAAACAACCATGCTTCTTTATCAAAAGTCTTGGTTCTACTTTTTTACACGCCGCTGTAAGTGAAGCACCAATAGCGGATATGATTAACAAAAAAGGATTTAATGATACCCCACTTGAAATTATACCAGAACTGGTCATTAACAAGGGTAGATATGATATTACTCGAAGGATCTTGTTGTAGTATTTGTAACATTTTTTTACACACCAAAGTTTTTTATGATAATATTTATAGTATTGTATTAGTGCGTTTTGGAATATCTTTTGAAATATGATTGAAATCAACTATACTTCTTTTCATTATAATATTAGTTCACATAGTCCTATATTTGGTTAATCTATAATAAGAGCTGGTTGTTCAGCTATAAATTCCAAACACCAGTGAAAAATTGCTAATTGTAAAGTTTTATCAACTGGTTCAAATATAAATTCTTCTTCAGAATTTTTGTTTATTATTACAGATAATACTCCAGATGAGTCATCATTTGGATGATGAAATAGATATTTGGGAGATATTCTAAACTTTGCACTGCTAAGCACTGACAATCTATACACACCGGTAACTTCTGCAATATATTTGATAGAATTATTTTTTGGTGTCCAACCAGTATAACCAGTATCAACAGTATACACAATATTTTTAATCTGTTTGTGAGGAATTTTAATCATATTCGTTTTCTCAACAATATTAGGAATTCCACTAATAACATCATTGAGTTTTGTGTTAATATTAGCGAGTGTAATGCTAACATTTGATGGATTTCCAAAAAATTCATCTCTAATTTTGTTTATGTTTATGCGAAAACTTAAAAATGTGTTCACGTGACTGGTAAAATCAGTTTTGAGCGCTGTGATTTCATTATTAATTGAAGCGTCCCAATCATTGACGTATTTTTTAGTGACAGCATCCCCATCCTCAGTTGGGTTTCCAAGATCTGTAATCTTGTTTTGTGTCATAACAATATTCCCACTTGGATTTCGTACAACTACATCTGACAGTTTTATGTTACTCGTCTTTAATCGTCCTTCTTTGTCCTGGAAAATAACGACTTCATCTGGATCTACGCTGGTACGATTTAGTAAATTATTGATTTCATTTTTGAGCCGATCAAGAGTTGCATATTTGGATAAGTCACCTTGGTAACCTTTTGTGGATAAATCTGATAGTGTTCCAAATTTTGTATAGTAGCTCATTATTTACTGTCCTAGATAAAATTATCAACACTAGTTTAATATTATATAAAATGGCAAAATCGTCGATATTAAACTTTGATACAGAGAGACTAGTGAAGCATAAACATAGCAATGAACTTCCTGATTGTCATTATCTTATTGTTGGGCGAACTGGATCAGAAAAAACAAATTTGCTAATGAACTTGCTTCTTGGTGATAATTTTAACTACGACAGAGTTTATATTTACACAATCAATCCACAGAAAGATAAGTATGAGTTATTAAGCGAATATAATAACAAGCTTCGTGATGATCTTAAAGCTGGTGAAGATTTTTTTATAATTAGGCAGCCAGAAGATCTTATTCCAGTTAATCAACTTGATGCAGATGAACATAAGATAGTAGTTTTTGACGATATTCCTCTAAATAACATGGAGATGAATAAAATAAGATCATATTTCTCACTGTCACGTAACAAACAGTGTAATTCTGTTTATTTCGCTCAAGGATTTTATAATGTTGATAGATTTATTAGGCGAAATACGGGTTGTTTTATTTTATTTCCAGGACTGGATAATGTTGACGTTAGAAATATTGCAAGCGAGCAATGCGGGGGCGTGTCAAAAGATAAGTTTATTGAACTTTACCGTAATGCTACAAAAGATAAATTTAACTTTTTCTTGTTTGATAAACTTACAAATGATCCAACTAAAATGTTTCGCAGTTTTATTAACAGTTACTTACAGTAAAGCGTTTCAATTTTATAAAATTTATTATTATAATAATGGACAAACGAGCAAGATACAGACAACACATAGAAGATCTAAAAAAACTTGCTCAATCTCAGGCATCACTTAAGCAAAAAGTACAAGAAGCACGAGGTGGGCAAGTAACTGCTACAGAAGCAACAGCTACAATTTTCAAGCCGGTTACTGAAGCACTATTAGGTAAACAACCTGAAACTAAACCACTATCAGAAGAAGAACTTAAACAACTGCAGGAAAAAGGTTTGGATGGAATTGTTAGAGAACAACAAGAAGCAGCTGCTGCAAAACTTGTTACTAGATCTGATGAAGAAAAAAGAAAACTGATTGAGGCATTTACAGCAAATATAGCTGATCCTGCGGCTAGACAAGCTGAAACAGATCGATTGATAAACAATCCGCTGGAACTTGAGCGAAGATTAGCAGAGTTAACAACGCAAGGAATAACAAATATTATAAAAAATTTATCAGGAGATATAACAGATATCAAAGAGGAGCAACAAAGAGTTAGTGAGCTTCCTGTAAAGCTTATGGAAGTTGGAGATCAAAGATTTCATTTTATAAAAAGAGCAAATGATGAGATAAAAGGTATTGAATATGATGATTTTTTAAGGAATGAAAATATAAGGGCTACTGATGATATAAGCAAGTGGACTGATGTAGAATATCAAACATTACTCGATAGATTAGATGTAATATTTAAAGACGGAGCTGCTGCTAAAGATAAATTAAACACAGTTACAGAAATTGATGATATGCTTCCACTTTATGATAGAATGAGAAACGGTGTCATTGCTCTCACGTTTAAAGAAACAGCAGAAAATAGTAGAGCAAAACCTTTTGGTAGTGGGTGGAGTTTTAGAAGGAAATTTTTTACTTTTGATAAATCTCGTATACAAAAAAGTAGAGTAAGAACAGGAACTGGTGTAAAGGTATTTACTTCAACTACTGAAATGATAGGTAGATTAATGTTATTAATATCATCAAAGGAAGCTGGGAATGTTAGTGTTGAACTTGATAATGAAATCATTGACATACTTGATCATCTAAGATCGAGTGAATTATTAACATCTGACGAATATGAAACTTTACACCGCGACTTAATTTTGTAAAATGATTTAATATTAAAGGAATGCAAACAACATTATTACTAAACTCTAGTGAGTCTGCGATAGATAGCGCAAATTTTTCAGTAAATTATATTCCACCTATCCAACTAGATCCTACAAAACAATATGAAATTGGATAAATTTCTTGTACTTGCTGGAATGCTATACCTAACGTGAAAAATGATGTTAACGATAAAATGTATTTTACTATGATTACAACATCTCCAATATCTACAACAAAAAAAAATAAAAGTTCCGCAAGGAGCTTATAATATTACTGATCTAAACAAGACAATCAAAGAGCTCATCACAAAAGCTGACGGTGTGGCTGATAATTTTGAATTAGCAGCAAATTATAACACATTGCGAACTAGGATAACTTTGAAAAATATAGCAATCAATCTTGAACCAAGAGAAAGAAGTATTGCACAACTGTTAGGATTTACTGAAAAAACTTACACTGCACTTGATCAGCCTATTACATATGACAGTGAACTGCCAGCAAATATAACAGAAGTAAATACAATATTAGTAAATTGTTCTATTGCTTCTGGTTCTTATACATCAAAAGGTAGCAAAGGTCAAACGATTTACAGTTTCTCAACAGAAGTCCCGCCAGGTTCTCTCATGCAAATAACTCCACGACATATTATATATTATCCTTTAAACGTTGAAGATCAAATATCAAGTATAATAATGCAGTTGACAGATCAATCAGGAAAACAGTTACATGTTAATAATGAAGTTGTAACTTATTATTTACATCTACGCGAGCAAAAGTAAAAATTATGCAACATCAAATATAATGAAACAAAGAAAAAAAGTTTATCGAAGAAAAATAGTAGGAGGATTTTTTGGAAATATATTCACTAAAGTTTTTGAAAATATCCCGGGTATAGCACGTAAAGTTGCACCAATTGCTATTGACGCTGGTTAAGCTTTTGCAACTGGGGCTGCATCTGCCGCTGGTACTGCGGTGGGAAAAAAAATAGCTGATAAAATAAAAGGTGATCCACCGACTGCATCTGAAATAAAACAAGCTATCTCAGAAATCGCTCCAACAAAAGAAACTCAAAAAGCTATGATAACAACAACAAAAAAGTTATTATCACCAAAGGGCAAGCAGATCATACAAAAATTAATATCTAAAGTAACAGTGCCGCAATAAAATTTTATATAATCTAATAAAATAAAATGTCTGTTAAAAATTATCTCGAGTTAACAGAAACTTATGCCATCGACAATGATGTGACAGAATTTGAGTTTATTGAGTATCTTGATGAAAATTCTAACGAACCAAATAAAGCTGGTATTAGAACATTATCACCAGAGACGAAGATGTATTTCTACTGCCACATAAGGCTATGTTAGAAGTTCGTGGTCAGATTATGACAGTAGCCAATCCACCTGCTGCAATTGCAGTTGGAGCAGAAGTAGCTCTTATAAATAACGGCTAGTGTTTATTCAAAAGTGCTAGATATTAACTGGCCAATCAAACTATAGAAGATATTTCAAGTCATCTACAAGTTGCAAGTACAATTTTAAATATTATTTCGTTTTCCGACGATTACTCAAGATCAACTGCAACTAACATGATGTGGTTTAAAGATACTGGACGGGGTATAGCTGAATCAACCGAATTTTTAAAGAGAGGCGCTATAGTACATGGAGCTGATGCTGATGCAAATGCTGTAATTGTGAGAAATTTTCTCATTGCTAATGCAGACGCGCTAGGTATTGCTGCACCAGGTGCAGCTGCTAATGCAGACGCTACAAGAGTTTCTCTTACAGCAGCTTTTAATAATCTAAATATAACACCAGCTGCAGATGCAAACGGTACTGCGATGTTAAATTTACTTCTTAACACACTTGACGTGAGAAATCCACGCTATAACGATGGTTTTGCTAGGCGAAGAAAACTTGCAGCAGGATCACGTCAAATTACAATGATGCTTCCACTAAGCACAATTTTCGGCTTTTGTCGCGATCATGATAAAGTATTTCGCGGAGTAAAACATACTCTTATTTTAGATCGAGCAGACCAAAACGATTGCTTGTTTAGATTTAGAGGGGCTGATGTACAGTTTATCATAAACAAACTTGCTTTGTGGATGCCACGTATAACACCGTCGATCACTAAAATGTCAGAACTAAATAGCATGCTTGATAAACATACAATAGATTTTGTGGATGGGATTCCCAACAGCTTCCCCTACGTTGCCATGGTGCTCCAAAAAAGGATTTTCAAGAAATTTTTTGATTAACAGCTTCCAGTGGGCCCTTTTTTTGGGTAAGACAGGAATTAAAGCTGATTGGTTAAACAAATAAACGAGTACAGAAAGAAACGATAAAAAATTATTCCCGGGCCGAATTTTTAACCGTTTGACAGTTTTTAAACAAAAAATATAAAAGGATGTTAAAGGAAAAACGAGGAAAAACGTTGTTTTAAGATTTAATGAGTAAACAAGAATTAAACACAACATATTGAATTGCCCACACACGGTTCCCCGAGCCTTTCTAAACGTTTGTGATTATATAATTAACGACATTGGGGGTAAAATGACACCTTTAATAAGTATATAAAATCCAAAGCAATGAAAAATGTATTTACGGCCAGAAAAAATTAAGGTTTGAAAGAGAACTTCTTTACAAAAAAGGGGTTTATTTGCAAAAAATATAAAAGATATCGAAAAACTTTGTTTTGAGGGGAAAAGAAGTTTGTTTTGTTAGGGTTGGTAGGTTTTCTTTTCAAAAAATACCTGAAAAATTTTCGTTTTAAAAGGGCTGGCAGGGGGATACGGCGGGGGGGATTGGTATAGTATGGAAAAAAAAAGATAAAAGAGAAATTGTTTTTGACAGAAAAAAAAGATGAAAAAGGAGAAAATTTAAACAAAAACGAAACCAAAATAAAGAATGGAAACCAACAAAAAAGGGAATTATTATAAAGTTATTTTATAAAATTTTCCAATTTTTTGGACGAGTTTAATTTCATGGTTTAATTAACGATAATTAAAAGCTTCCGATTTCAGAGTGTTTAATTTAAAAACTGACATAAATAATCCGTAATTTGTTTTAAAATTTTTTGCGGCCGGACCTGGGGGGTTTAAAAATAAGGTTTGGATTTAAGCATGTAAAAGTTATTCCCAATTTTAAAAATTAAATTTCAAAAAATTATTTGTGAAGTTCTTGCATTTATTGTTTAGTTGTTGGGCGCTTAATTTTTTAAAATTTATTTTACAGTTACAAGATTCTTTAAATATAAAATAAATTTTATTTAAAAAATAAATTTTATTAAATCTTTAAAAAGTGAACCTATATGGACGCCAACAGGTAAAAACTTTGTCGTTCGGGGTAATTTGTTTTAGAGTTCAGCCGATCGGTTTAAACAATCCATTTATTTTTACATAAAAAAAATTTTATCAATTTATTTAAAGATTTTTGTTTTAGAAAAAATTCAACCCAATTTAAAAGTTTATTTTAATATTTAAATTAAAAAACCACCAAAGGGGGTTGGGAAAATTTTTGGGGTTGGTTATGTGTGGATGCAGTTATTGTAATGCAAGGTGATTTCTCAAAAAATAATAATGCTAACAGAACCGAAAAAAATAAAATAAGAAAGTGCTATAGAGCAAAAATTAACACGAAGTTAAAAGATTTGTCAAAAATGGCTTATAAAACTGGGAAATTTAAAAAAAACGTATTTTATCACTCAACCCAAAAAAAAATCACACCCTATTTCCGCTTAAAAAATTGATTATACTCCATAGTTTGGGGGATTTATCCTTATATTTTCGGCCGAGGGGTAAAGGTTTGAATTATCTTCATCCCCTTTCAGGTTCTTTTGGATAACAGGTTTTTGGCTAACATTAAATTAACCCACACTTTCCGGTCCTTTTTTTACAAATTTTCCGTTTCGCATAAATTAAAAAATTTCCAACGATATAGTTTTTAAGGTTTAAAAACCTAAAGAAATTAAAACCCAAAACATTAGGGTAAAATCCGTTGAACCACCTCGTAAAAAATACACAACAGAATAAAAACATAAATTTTCATTTCCTATTAAAGTTACCCGAATAAATAATTGTTAAGTTAGAATTTTTTTTAGGGTTTTCGGTTTACTCAAATACGAGAATTATTAGTGGGATTTTAAAAACCTTAGACGGATGCGGGGAAACTTTTTAATTTTTCTGTAAGGAAAGTTTTCAAAAAGTTGTAAAAGTATTTTAAAACGTTAACGTAAATTTTAAAGTGTCCCCTGGAATATAAAGAAAAACAAGTTTAAATTTAATTTTTTACATACAATTGCAATCCTTCGGCATTAAATTTCCTTGACATTAATCGTATAACCGGTTTGACGTTAATTTTTCCAACGGAAATTATATTTATTTATATGAATTTATACATTTAACGTTATTTGGGGGTTTTAATTTGGGTTTAAACATGATATTAACCTCTCTCAGTCGCTTGTTTTAATTACTTTATACATAGTTGGTTTTTTTTTTATCCTAATTATGTTTTTGCGCAAATGGCGCAGTGTTTAGATTTAAATTATACTTTTAATTTATTTTGGTTCTTGTCACAAAAAATTTTTTTAAATTGACTGGCATTAAAAAAATAGGTTGATTTTTTTGGCTTCAATTATTTAGCGATGGTGCAGTGGCAAAAATTTCAATTAGATTTTACATTATAGTATATTTTGTTTAAAATTCGTTTTATTTTTGCTTAAGGAAAATCCCCTTTGTTTTGACTCGATAAAATAGCCCCACTGCTCTTTGCAGGTTTTGATAAAGGGTTTCGTTCTATAAATCAATTGTTTTATAAATTTTAATGATAAGTTTTACCAAAATAATAACAGACAATTGGGGAAACGTGACCTCGAAAAACACCAAAAGTATCAATTATTTGTGCCCAAATTACATTTATATTTTTCCCAAAAAGTTTTTATTATTAAACGGGAAAATTAAACCCAACAAGGTTTAATTTGCCATGAACCTTATATTAAACCGCAAAATTCAAAAACGTGTTTTTTCTTGGCAATTGGTTATCTCTTCTATGGGAATTTTAAAATTTTTACCCAAACCAGGAAAAATTTTCTGAAAGAAAAAAAATAGGGGAATTCAACTTTTCCCCAATTTAGGTTTCGGGTTTTAAGTTTGAAATGGTTTAAAAGGGAAATTAAATTTTTTCCCCACGGTTTAGAAATATAATGATTACAATGTTAGTTAATTTACATCGACCTGAAAATGGGGCCCAAAATAAAGTAAAAGAATTTTGTTTGTTTTAAAAAAAAAAACGGAGGAAAAAACCAAGATGTTTGTTAATGGTCTGTTCCCTTTTAGTCCAAAAACTAAAATTTTCCAGCAAAGAAAAACACGTGAAATTCGCCGTTTTCCCAAAAAAAAAAAATATATTTAGTCACCGGGTTTTTTTTCCCCCCAAAAATAGATTTTAAATTTTTAAAGATATTAACTTTCCTGTGGCAGAAAATCAAATACCAAAATTTGAAAAGCAAAATAATGTTTCAATTAACGTTTTCGGACTAGATGAAAAAGAGGATGTATACTCGAGATATATTTCAGAAAAAGCTTCACAATCGACTATAAATTTACTGTTTTACAAAAATCATTAAGTTTGGATTAAAAACTTTAACGGTCTAGTTGGTAAACAGAACAATAAAAATAGGAACAAAAAGTTCTTTTGTTACCGCTGCTTGCATGGTTGTACTAACAATGAAACATTACAAAAGCATTTGCAGTACTGTAATGATGTGCAAAGAATAACAATGTCATCTAAAAAAGATAGTGTGTTACAGTTTGTCCATCATAATCACAAACTAAAAATTCCTTTCGTTATATACACTGATTTTGAGTGTTTACTTCAACCTGTAATTGGCGTAGAAAATAATCCTAATCAATCGAGTACAAGAAAAGTTCAAAATCATGTTCCTTGTGGAGTAGCGTATAAGGTTGTTTGTTGTACTGATTCTAGATTATCTAAAGCAATTAAATTATATCGTGGTAAAAATCCAGCTGTTTGGCTTCTCAAGCAGTTGATTAATGAAGTTGATAGTATATTTACTCGTTTGAAAAAAGTAACGCCAATGTTAAAATTAACACCTCAAAAAGAATCCGATCACGAGCAAGCAGAAATTTGTTATATTTGTGAAAAAGCTTTTGATACTGACATCGTTAGTAACAAAAAAGTACATGACCATTGTCATTTGACTGGACAGTATCGTGGAGCGGCTCATAATCAGTGTAATTTAAAATTTCATGCTCCAGATTTTATTCCAGTTATTCTTCACAATTTTCGAGGATATGATAGCCATATTATAGTAGAAGCTTTTGGTGATCCTGATATAAAATCTCGTCTAAAACTCGAGAACGTCATCAAATGCATCCCAAATAATTTTTGAAAAGTACATGTCAGTTACGCTAGGTAAATTGCGTTTTATTGACAGCCTGCAGTTTATGGCAGCCTCGTTAGATGAGTTAGTGAAAGGTTGTAGTAAATTTGATAACCTAAGAGACTGTTTTGGAGATAAATTTAATCTACTAGCTAAAAAAGGAGTTTTTCCATACGAATACCTCGACGACTGGAGTAAATATGATGAAACATCTTTACCTGGCAAAGATAAATTTTACTCACAACTTAAAAATGAAAATATAACTGATGATGAGTACAGGTATGCACAAGATATCTGGAAAGAGTTTGATTGTGAGACTTTTGGTGATTATCATGATTTGTATTTGAAAACTGACGTGTTATTATTAGCAGATGTTTTTGAAAGTTTTCGAGAAGTGAGTTATAATAATTACGGAATAGATCCTTGCTGGTATTATTCTGCCCCTGGACTGTCATGGGATGCTTTGCAAAAGTATAGTAAGGTAAGGTTGGAATTACTGACAGACTTGGATATGTTCAATTTTGTTGAAAAAGGTATCCGAGGCGGTATTAGCGTGATAACAAAAAATATGCTGAAGCAAACAACAAATATTTGAAACAGTATAATCCTAAGCTCCCTTCGAAATATTTAGTTTATCTAGATTGTAATAACTTGTACGGGTATTCGATGGCAGAACCAATGCCTCTTGGTGGATTTCATTGGATCACGGCTGATCGATTTCTATCGGAGACAGAAAAAAAGATACCCGAAGATGTTTCTTATTTCGTTGAAGTTGATCTTGATTATTTAAATTCGCTACACAAATTACATAACGATTACCCTTTCTGTGCGGAATCGATGGTCATAGATTATAGTTTGTTATCAAAAGAACAACAAGCGTTAGCATCACCAAGGCAACATTCCATGGTCAAGAAACTAGTACCAAATTTACTTCATAAGAAAAATTACGTTTTGCATTACAAAGTTTTAAAACAAGCAGTCGATGCTGGTCTTGTGTTGAGAAAAGTTCATCGTGTACTAAAATTTAATCAGTCGCCGTGGATGAGAGGTTATATTAACTCAAACACTTCAAGAAAGGCTGCAGCGAAAACTGAGTTTGAGAAAATCTTCTTTAAACTGATGAACAATTCCGTTTTTGGTAAGACGATGGAAAATATTAGGAAACGTGTAAATATTGAAATAGTTAATGATGTCAATCGCAGAAACAAACTTGTGTCAGACGATGATTTTGTGAGCATGAAAATATTTAATGAAAATCTTGTTGCAATACAAAGAAGAAAAGTAAATCTAAAACTAAACAAGCCGATATATGTTGGAGCTGCAGTGTTAGATTTATCAAAGTGGCTGATGTACGATTTTCATTACACTTTTGTTAAAAATCAGTGGCCGGCTAGTAGATTATTGTTTACTGATACTGATTCGCTCGTATATGAAATCGAATGTGAGGACATCTATCAGGACATGTACAATAATCGACATCTGTTTGATCTTTCCGATTATCCACGTGACAGCAAATTTCATGACGACACAAATAAAAAGGTTATTGGTAAGTTTAAAGATGAAATGAACTCGAGCGCTATCAAATACTTTATCGGATTACTTAGTAAAATGTATACCGTATTATTGGACAATAATAAAATAACGAAAAAAGCAAAAGGTCTGCCTCGTGATTTTGTTAAAAAGTTTATGAAATTTGATGACTACAGGTATGCGCTTGATGGCGGTGTTAGCTTTATGAGAGCTATGGCAATTCGAACTAATCATCATAAACTCGAAACAGATGTCATTATCAAACGTGGATTGTATAATTTTGATGACAAACGCTATTGTAAAAATGGGGTAGATACATTTGCCCTTGGGTATTGTCATGATGATAGATCTATACTCGACATTATCTTTTCCAACTGAAATTTTATCTAAACTTATAAAATAATGTTTGAAATTTTGAGAATGACAAATAGCTACAATAGTAACATCAAATATCTAATGATGGACGGTAAACAATTGACAGTTGAATTTAATAATGAAACATCAGGTATATGTTTTAATGGAACACGTGACAAGTTAAAACTTTCGCTCATCAGATCTGATAACAGCGTGTATTTCATTTACCTCGAACAATTGTATCAAACGTTGCTTGCGGAATTTAAAAACTTTCACAGCCCCATTAGCCAACAAAACTATACTAAACTCACAATTGATCTCGATCGGTCAAAGGTATATTTTCTCAACAAAAAATATCCTCTGAACAAACCAGAAATGAAAGATTTGTTTGAGTCCCATCGCTGTGTGAGCGGTAAAGTAAAATTTAGTATCTATAGTCGTGATAGTGAAGTATTTTTAATATCAACACTTGAAACATTAATCATTGGTAACGAGATATAAAATAATATCATTTTCATTCTAATGCTAGTTTAATTTCCACCTTGTTAACTGAAACGTTCTAATGTACAGTTTAATTTTCATCCTGTTATCTGATAAAAAATTTGTGGTAAAACATATTTGCCGTCTTTAGAATAATCTTGTTCCACACATACGCTGTTCTAACCAATTCGTCACTTCTGTTGACAGAGCTTATCGCATTCCAACACCTGTTGTTTTGTCTGGTTACAAAATACCTGTCTGCATAGTAGTATAGGGAAATGAGGGTTTGGTGGGGTGGGGGAGGAGGTGTGGGAGGGTGGTGGTGGGCCAAAACTCTCATTTTCCTATACTACTTATATTTAACTTACAACGCTATAAACGAATAAATTACATACCTCTACAGCTGGTGATATCTAGGTCTGAAAGTAGACCTCCGATCGACAAAACGGTTTGTAATGTAAGCACTTATACTCAGGAAATGTAGCTCAACATCGTATTCATGTATTCGGTTTTGCATGTCTAAACCACTCCGAACTTGCAGCGCAAGATAAACCGAACTCACTGTTTCGAAATATTTTAGAATGTATATTGATCACCATTGGGTATCATTGTGCACGGAAAATGAAACCCGAGTATATTTATATAATAAAGGAATACATTTATACAATTCCGTGACAATAATTGTACCTAGATAGACGTACCTAATGCTAATAAATTTTCATTTCATTTACTGTAAGCATTCATTTTTACTTTCAAGTGCGCCCCAATTTTGACATGTATATTGTATTTGCCCCGTTTCTAACATATTGGTTCATTTTGTCTTCCTTTTCGCACAACTAATGTAACCAACACTGAGCTGATGAAATGGAAGTTTTAGACGGTATGATGGCTAGTGTGCTCTCGCGCATAAATGTGTCGCGTTAAACTAAGTAGCACGTTTTGCAATGATAGAGGCATCCTTCCAATGATTGCTCCCTCCGTGCTCCAAAAATAATTGTCAAAAGTTTCTTCAGCAATGGTGTCAAATATTTACATCAGATATGCAATACTTCATTATTTCGTCCTGAAAGTGAAAGGGGATTTAAGCGTAATAGCGTTTACAATCTTAGATGACTTCTCGTTGCTATGTGTGTATATTGTCAGGGATGTTAATAGTGAGCGTCATTGTATTGATTGTAATGCCTTTGATTGGCTTCGGTATTGAAGAAACGTGGAATATTCCCTTTGAACATTTATGTCATTCCAAATGTTTAGACACTCGACTTACATTGCCAATGATTAAACTGTACTTGTCACACTGTCATGTCGATGAGTTTGTCTCCGTTCACGGTCACCTTGGGGCATTCGGTGCCTTGTTCGGAATAGAATTTCAAACAAAATTGTCCATCGTAACTCAGGAAATTATGAGTTATGACCATAGTATAATGATGACAGTCTCCATTGGATATCGTTATCACCAAAAGTGTCATTTATAGGATCTAGAATCAGAAAGAATGTTTGGTCCTCAAAACCTATTCATGTCCTCGTGGAATCTTTCCCACTGTGGGGACAATGATAAAAGACAGGTCATAGAAAGCACGTTTGGAATATGACTTCTGCGGCCGAGAGGATGAGTTTGCTTTAGCCCAACAGCTTCTTCACCACGATCTCCTTCACGAGCAGTTTTCCTTGTGCAACGCTCTTCACTCAAAAACACGAACATTTATGTTGTCTTCATAGACCTCACCTTAAGTACCTTGGTTGCATCATATCTTCCGATGGGTCGCTAGACAAAGAGATAACGGCACGCATCATCAGCGCCCGTCAGTCACTAGCACGTCTCAGGTCTCGTGTGTTGAGTCACACGAATATCAAATTGTCTACCAAGATAAAGGTGTATAAATCAGTCGTGCTAACAAGCATCCAATACAGATGTGAGACTTGGACAACATACAAGAAGCACATCAAGCAGCCTGAGTTCTTCCGCATGAGCGCCCAGTGCTGAATTATTTGCGTCAGATGGCAAGACAGAGTGACGAACCTACAAGTGCTGGAAAGAGATAGCATAACTAGCATCGAAGTGATAATCATGAGAGCTCACTTCTGGTGGACGGGTCATGTCATCCGTATCTGATTTTGTATGGAATTATAACTAGTGGTCACAGAAAAAATAGGTAACCTGAAGAAGAGGTTAAAGGACAAACTGAGATGCTGCTCTATATATGTGAAAGACCTCGAGTCCTGCGCCAAGAATAGCTCTGGTTGGCGTGCAGTTGTTCACAATCGGTGAAAAACCTTCCAAGATGCCCGCAGAGCGCAAATCGCTGACAGAGAACACAGGAGGCCTCAACATAAATAATCAACCCATGCTTCCAGTGCACACCCTGCCCCTGGACATGTGCATCTCGTATCGGACTCATCAGCCACATGGGGACCGACCCATCAGCGAAGAGCAGTGCAGGACTGACTTTACCAAGCCCTGATGGTCAACCAGTATATACATATACATACATATATATATATATATATATATATATATATATATATATATATATATATATATATATATATATATATATATATATATATATATATATATATATATACATACATATATATATATATATATATATATATAAAGAATACAAATCATATGACGAATAACAACCCTTTCAAGCGTACTGGATCCACCAAGGAATCACGTGTGCCAGGGATTAATTAAAATAGATGCAATAAAATGACGACAAACAGTACGAAACTAGTAACTAACTAGCCTAATTGCTTTCGACTCTTAACGAGTCTTTTTCAAAGGCAAATACAAAACATATATACAACAAACAAATAAACACAAAACGTTGTGTTTGTAAACCTCCACATGGCTGTCTTCACATGTGCTAAAACTATAAATACAACCAGCTTGTATAGACTAGTTGCGGAAACTGAAAACGTTGTATAATTCCCTAAAAGTCTACAAGCCAAATCGACATCTATTTTTACTTTTTGTACATTTGTAACGCAGATTATATATCGGATATTTGATTCTATGCCGGTTATTCTTATAGTAAAAATTGAAGGATAATAAGAAGATTTAGAAAATGTTAAATTCTACTAGTGCATAATTTTCATTTTCTAGTCTTCTTGGTTTAGACCGATTGGTTTCAATGTTCTAAGGCGGCGTATCCAGTATGATTCCTTTTCCTTCCTGGTTTCGGAACTCCAGCTGTGGTTGTTAGCAATAGTGATAAGTATTATATCACTGAAAGTGTGGCCAGGGAAAGAGAAGTGTTCTGCGACCGGGCTTCTGTGCAGCTTTTTTTGTCATCCAATCAGATCTATGAACGTTTATCGTTTTGTGTAGCTTTTCAGTTTCTCCGACGTACTAAAGGCCACAGATCTTACATGTGATGAGATAAATCACATTCTCTGTTTTGCACGTTTTGTTTGGACCATGTATGTTTAGTTTTTCTTTAGTCACTGTGCCAGTGAATTTCTTGGTCTCTATCATATGTTGCCAGGTTTTGCATCTTTTATCGCCACAGGGTCCAGATTGACCAGGTTGGTTTTGACTAGCGATTGGCGTTAGCTTTGCCCTGACTAGGATGTCCTTTAGGTTTTTTGGTCTCCAGTAAGCTACTACAGGTTTGTTCGGAAGTATTAGGTTTAGTATATCTGACGATTGCACGTTTGGCCAGTGGTTTGCGATGATTTTAGCTACTTTGGGATTGTATGGGTGATAGGTCAGAATAAATGGTATCCTATCAACCTTTTCTTTATGTCCATATCTGAGTAGGTCATCACAGTTTGTTTGTTTGGCCCTTTGGATTGCCTCCGCAATCAGGTCTTTGTCGTAGCCTCGGTAAATTAAATGTTTAGACAGCTCTTCAGACCTTTCTCGGAATCTTTCATCGTCGGAGCAAATTCTGAGTATCCTCATTGCTTTCCTATATGGAATGTTCTTAATGCAGTGTTTTGGATGACAGCTGGTTGGGAGGAGATACTGGTGTTTGTCAGTTGGTTTCGAGTAGATGTCTGTGTGTAATTTGTTTTCCACCAGTCTGGTTGTTGTGTCCAGGAAAACATGGTTTGAGTTGGAAATTTCTGCCGTGAATTTTATTGAAGGATGGAAGTTGTTTGCCTTTGATATGAAGTCATCCAGACTTTCTCTTCCATACTGCCACTTCATTTCTATATCATCGATAAAGCGTACCCACTGGTATGGTGTACGCTCAACCGATGCTAAGAGCTGACCCTCAGATTTTCCCATGAAAATGTTAGCATACGAAGGGGCCATTTTAGTACCCATTGCAGTTCTTTTGATTTGTAGATAGTTTTCTTCATTAAATTCAAAGTTGTTGAGTTTTAGGTTAGGTCCTCACATGCATTTAGACCCTTTTCCTTGGAATGTTCTGAATCCACTTTCAAAGTCTCAGTCTTCAAGCAATCGCAAAGGTAAATCATATTCTTCTTTAACAAGTTCATTTCGATGAGAATACGGCGAAATCAGCGGAGTTTGTGCAGGGTTGGATGACATCCGTACAGGTGGTAGTCGCATGGTTTCGCGAGGAGGATAACATTGACCATCAAATCCAATAAAGTGAAAAGGTGTACGATAATGAGCGGCATTACTTTCGCATCCTTCAGGTCTGACTCACACAACATCCCTTTCCATGGTAGTCATGGTAGTAGTAGTCATAGCAAAATTCCTAAGATGTTGTAGTGAATCGCTGAGGTCACATCGTACGGCATCTCTGCAATCGCAAGGCACAGCAATGCACTCGAGTTGGTTGTCTGTTTGAAAGTATTCATCAGTAGTAGGAGAAAGTAAGAATCCGAGCTCAACAATCCCTCTCCCCACCCCTACAGACCTCCAAACAAATACAAAATACCTAGGTAACGTAATAGAACACCTGTTGCTATCAATAATTGCGCTAAGAATCCGAGCTCAACAACCCCTCTCCCCACCCCTCTAGACCTCCAAACAAATACAATAGAACACCTGTTGCAAAATACCTAGGTAACAGGTAAAATTTAATTACGTGATCTTCCAGAATAAGCAAAATGATATGTCAGACTCAATTTTCCAAATCATTATGATTTAGCAGAGCGTGGCGATTGTGGACTAAATTACGCATTAGAATTCCAGTAAGGTAAGTGGTATTATATAAAATTTTATGTTATATCATACTTCTTTTGATAATCTTTCTCATATTTGCTGATCCTCATGGGTAGAATATCTGTTAACATGTTGTCAATAATACGAAATTCACGTATTAAATCGTCCATACTATATTTTACTCCTAATAGGTAAGATCTTATTTGATCAAGTAGTTTTTTGTAAGTTATAATTGATGTTAAGCAGCCGTGCTTTTTTATCAAAATTTTAGGTTCAACGTTTTTACAAGCTGCTGTAAGAGAAACACCAACACCGGATATGATTAACAAAAACGGGTTTAATGATATACCACTTGAAATTATGCCAGAACTAGTCATTAACAAGGGTAGATATGATATTACTCGAAGGATCTTGTTATAATATTTGTAGCATTTTTTTACGCACCAAAGTTTTTTGTGATAATATTTGTAGTATTGTATTAGTGCGTCAACATCCTGTCCTGGAATATCTTTTGAAATATGATTGAAATCAACTATACTTTTTTCATTATAATATTTGTTCACATAATCTCAGGCTTGATTAAGTAACTAGTTGAGGTGTTTCAGCCACAAATTCCAGACAATACCAATATGACGCAGCAGTTAATTTTTTGTCATCTGCTATTAGCATAAAAGTTTCTTCAACATCTTTGTTTAACACAATAGACACGGTTCCAGAGAAATTATCAGTCGAGTGACGCCATGGAAATAAGGTAAATATATTAAACTTTACACTGCTAAACACAGACAATCTATACACACCAGTGACCTCTGCAGTATGTTTGAGAGTGTTATTTTGCGGCGACCAAGTAGACATTCCAGAAGCAACAGTATAAACAATATTTTTAATCTGCTTGTGAGGAATTTTAATCATACTCGTTTTCTCAACAATACTAGGAATTCCACTAATAATATCGTTGAGTTTTGTGTTAATATTATCGAGTGTAATATCAACAGACGGCGGACTTCCAAAAAATTCGTTATTGGTTTTGTTTATGTTTCTGCGAAAATTTAAAAACGTGGTGATGTGATTAGTAAAATCAGTTTTGAACTTGGTGATTTCATTGTTGATATCATCAACATATTTCTTTGTTACAGCATCAAAATCAAACTCTGGTGTTCTAAGGTTAGTAATGCTATTATTGTTCATGTTGAGAAACGCGTACATTATACTACCACGCACCGACACGTACTTTGATTCCTGATCATCAACATATTTCTTAGTAGCAGCGTCATTATCCTCAGTTGGGTTTCCAAGGTATGTGATCTTGTTCTGGTTCATAACAATGTTTCCCGTAAATAAATCACCTGCTTTTCTAACATAATCGTTAAATGACCTACCCGAATCTTCTATCTTACCTTGATTGTTAAAAGTAACAATATTATTAGCAACTGCAGTAGGATTTCGTACTAGTACATCTGATAGTTGTACATTACTCGTCTTTAATCGTCCTTGTTTGTCCTGGAAAACTACAACTTCATTTGGATCTACACTTGCAACGTTTAACAAATTGTTGATTTCATTTTTGAGCTTATCAAGAGTCGCATACTTGGATAAGTCACCCTGGTAACCTTCTGTTAATAAATCTACTGCTAATGTTCCAAATTTTGTATAGTAGCTCATTATACATACCGTTCTACACAAAATTGTTGGTTTAATATAACATAAAATTATACGATGGCGAAGATAATAAACTTTGACACCGAGCGATTGGTGAAGCATAAACATAACAATGAACTTCCAGACTGTCATTATCTTATTGTTGGGAGAACTGGATCTGGTAAAACAAATTTGTTATTAAATCTTTTACTCAATAATAACTTTAACTATGATAAGGTGTATATTTACACCATCAACCCCCAACAAGACAAATACAAATTATTAAACGAGTATAATGATAAACTTCGTGATGAACTTGGCATTGGTGATGATATATTTTTGATAAAACAACCAGAAGAACTCGTTCCAGTGAACGAACTCGATTCGTCAGAGCATAAGATAATCGTCTTTGATGATATTCCGCTAAACAATGAGGAGATGAACAAGATTAGATCATATTTTTCACTATCACGTAATAAAAGATGCAATTCTGTTTATCTTGCCCAAGGTTTTTATAATGTTGATAGGTTTATTAGGCGAAATACGGGTTGTTTCATATTATTTCCCGGACTAGATAATGTGGATGTGAGAAATATTGCAAACGAACAATGTGGTGATGTTACAAAAGATAAATTTATCGAATTATATCATCGAGCAACTAAAGATCGATATAGTTTCATTTTATTTGACAAGCTAGCGCGTGATCCAACCAAGATGTTTCGTTGTTGCCTTGAGACGTTTCTATGATATAATTTTGTAAAGCGTATAAAAATAATGGACAAACATCAACAGAAAATCGAATTACTAAAAAAGTTTCTCGAAACTCGAGCGGCTTTTAAGAAAAAGGTGGAAGAAGCTCGACGTGGACAAGTTCAAGCAGAAGAAGAAAGAACCAAATTTTTCAAACCTGTTACTGAGGCGATGCTTGGCAAGCAGCCAGAAATACCAACATTGTCTCCGGAAGAACTAGCAAAAATAAAAGAAAAAGGATTGTTAGGTTTACTAGGAGAAAGATCGAAAGAAGAAAATAAAAAAATTGCAGAAGAACTTGTAAGAGACATTGTTGATCCTATTGCACGACAGGTTGAATTTGATAGATTAATAAACAACCCTCTTGCACTTCAGCAAGCTATAACAACAACGGCTGTTAATCCCGACGAGTTAAGGAGGTTAATAGAAAAAGTGTCAGAACAAACTGAGGAATTAGCTGAGAAACAAAAAACGTTACAAAAAAGTATGATAAAAATAATGCCTCTTGAGGATACTATCATATTTTATAGAAAGAAAGCTAGGGTAGAAATAGACGATTCCGAATATAACGAGTTTATGGAAAAATATGATATCACTAATATTAATAGTATTCGAGATTGGCCAGAAGAAAAATATGATAATTTGATGGAAAAATTAGAAAGAATTATAGAAAATGGTTTACGTATTGATGAAGAAATTAAAGATCAAAAAGATAGAAAGAATTTTCTAGTATTATTTGATCAGATAAGAGATGGAATTATAGCTGAATTTTTTTTTAAAACATCAAAACGATATCGAAATAAACCAGGAGGTTATAGTAAAGGTTGGGATTTTAAAAAATCGTTTGATGGATATGAAAACAAGCGAGATAAAAGATTACCGGAAGAAAGAACTGGAGGTGGAGTTAAAGTTTTTACATCAAACGCAGACATAGTCGATCGGCTAATGCTGTTGATATCCTCTAAAGAAGCTGGTAATGAAAGTGTAGAGATTGATAACGAAATTATTGATATACTTGATCATCTAAGATCGAGTGGATTACTAACATCATCCGAGTACGAAATTTTACACCGCGATCTTATCTAAAATATTAGTATAATGCAAACAACATTATTGCTTGATTCATCACAAATAATAGGAAACAGCGCGAATTTTACAGTAAATTACAACCCACCAATAGAACTAGATCCTGCAAAACAGTATGAGATTGGATTAATTTCTTGTACTTGTTGGAACCCCATGCCGAATATTAAAACTGGGGTTAATGATGAAATTTTAATCGTTAATGTTAAACAATCTCCAACATCACAAAAAGAGTTTATTGATATACAATACAAACTACAGATTCCACAAGGAGCTTATAACATTACTGATCTAAACAGAACAATAAAAGAGCTTCTAACAAAAGCTGGTGGGAATGCTGACAATTTCGAATTAGCGGCGAATTATAACACCTTACGAGCTAGGATAACAGTGAAAAGAAATATGAAAGTCCTCTTTGAAGAAAGAAGTTTTGGAAAGATGTTAGGTTTTACTAGAGTTTTATACTATACCACCAGTGAAGATAAATCTTTGACATTTGATGGAGAACTACCAGTAGATATCACAGAAGTAAATACAATACTCATCAATTGCTCTATCGCATCTGGATCTTATACGTCAAAAGGCAACCGCGGGCAAACGATCTACAGTTTCTCACCAGAAGTCCCACCAGGTTCTCTCATGCAAATCAATCCGCGACAGATTATCTACTATCCAATAACACCTGAGAATCAAATTACAAGCATTACAATGCAACTCACAGACCAATCTGGACGACAAATAGACGTGAACAATGAGATAGTCACGTATTACTTACACCTACGCACTGCCTAGGCATGTGATTTTGTGTACATAATTTTATAAAATGAGACGAAGAAAAGTTTATCGAAGAAAAATCGTAGGTGGATTTTTTGGAAATATATTTACAACAATTGCAGAGAATATTCCAGGAATCGCGCGTAAAGTAGCGCCCATTGCACTTGACGCTGGTAAAGCTTTCGCTACAGGGGCGGCATCTTCAGCAGGCACTGCAGTAGGGCAAAAGATTGCTGATAAGATTAAAGGACCTTCCCCATCAGAAATAAAACGAGTATTATCAGATATTGCGCCAACAGAAGAAACAAAACGAGCTATGATAGCTACAACAAAAAAAATTATTGTCGCCGAGTGGTGAAGAAATAGTACGTAAACTTGTAAAGAAAACAAAACCGATGACCCCTGCTGCCTTTTAATTTTGTGTAACGATTATAAAATAAATGTCAGCTAAAAACTATCTCGATCTTGCAGAAGAAATTGATACTGACGATACTGTAACAGAATTAGAGTATGTCGAGTATCTCGATGAGAACTCGAACGAACCGAATAAAACCGGAGTTAGAACTTTTAACACAAGAGACGAGGACGTGTTTCTACTACCCCATAAGGCAATGTTAGAAGTGCGTGGTCAAATATTAACTGTGATAGGTGGTGATATTGCAGCTGATGCAGAAATCGATCTCGTCAATAATGGTTGGAGCTTGTTTAAGAGTGCACGATACCAACTGGCCAATCAAACCGTAGAAGATATTTCGATGCACTTACCCATAGCGAGTACAATACTAAACATCGTTTCGTTTAGCGATGACTATTCCAGATCAATAGCCACAAATATGATGTGGTTCAAAGATACCTCATTAGGTACAGCTGTTTCGAGTGAGTTTAAAACTGGAGAGCTAGCTGATGCTGATGTTGCAAACAGACTTATTCTAAACCCAGCTGGAGCTAATGCAGCTGCACAACATACTGTTCCAGCATTAACCGCAGATGCAGCTGGTGGTACTATAGTAGCGAATGCAATAAGAAACGCAAATAAAAATCTACGACGATTAAATTTTAACGAAGGATTTGCTAAACGAAAAGCGTTTTCCGCAGAATCTCGCCAAATAACGATGATGCTTCCGTTAAGTACAATCTTTGGATTTTGCCGTGATTATAACAAAGTGTTTCGAGGAATAAAACATAAGCTTATATTAGATCGAGCTGATCAAAACGATTGTATAATACACGCCGGTGGAGTGGCTGAGGGACAGTTTTCTATTACAAGATTAGCACTGTGGATGCCTCGGGTTGTCCCTTCATTAGCTAAAATGATGGAGCTCGAATCTTTACTAGCCACCTTTACAAAAAAGATACACTTCCAACAGAACAGGATTTATCAAACAGCCATTCCCAACGCGACTGATTACACGTGGCGTGTAACGACCACGCCCAGCGAACAACTACCGCGACACTTGTTCGTCGTATTTCAACGACAAGCACGTCGTAACAATCAGGAAATAAACAACTCCGTATTCGATAACCCAGACGTTAGACGAATATTTGTGAGAGTAAATTCCAAACAGTATCCCGAACGTGCAATCGAATGTAATTTTGCCGTAGACGCCACCAGAAACATCTCTCGGCCGTACATGTATCTTATGGAAGCAATGCAAAAATATCAGAACGCGGACAGTGGATCTCAAATATCAATAGAAGAGTTTCGATCTCTCTATCCCATCTTTTACTTTGACGTATCAAAACATTTGGAGCGTGTTGTGGGATCGACTGCAGATATTGAGGTCACGTGGACACTGGGAGCTGTGCCAGTTGAACAGTATAACGTATACGCGCTATTGGTTAGTGATCGATTTCTGACCATCGATTCAATCAAAGGAAGAATGACAGTACAAGTTTAATCTAACAACTTGGATATAACATTATGAAAACCAAATACACAACTCGAGAAATATACCTAACATCTGGTCAAGTTGAAAAATTATCAGCAGCTGTTGCTAAACGCAGCTCTGTTTCTTTGATGATCTCTCCGGAAACTTCAAATAAAATTGCAGTAAAAGTCATGCTAACGCAACAACAAATCAATAAACTCGATCGCAACAAACCTTTTGTGCTGAAATTATCTGTTTCTCAGGTAACTGCAATGTCAAAAGAAGGTGGATTTTTTGGACCAGCGTTATTAGTAATAGCTAGCAAAGTTTTACCAGTACTTGGTACACTTGGACTTGCGGCTGCGTCAGGAGCAGTCTCTGGCGCAAAGAAGAAAGCAGTCGAAGGTCGTGGTATCAAACAAATCTATCGTTAATTTTATGTAACAGTATAAAATAAAATGCCAACGAAAAAGTCGCCGATAAAAACAAAATCATCGAAAAAAAAGAAAACAACAAAACGCAAACAAACAAAACAAGGAGGAATTATTCCTTTCGCTCCACTTCTAGCGGGACTAGCGGGAAGTCTGCTGCCAAACTTGCTAGGAATCGGACGCGGATTAACTCTACCAGGGACCAGACGTTATTGAGCAATTTTGACATCATTGAAAAAATGAAGGACGTTGTTGGATTTCAAGGAGTATTTTCCAAGGATGAACTCGATGACGTACCAACAGGCGGTTCTTGTGTTGTAAATATTGAAAACTTCAATGATGGCTCTGGCACCCACTGGGTTGCTGTCCACGATAACAATTATTTTGATTCGTTCGGACTTCCTCCAAGCGATCTCATAAAAAAATATATTTTTAAACAATTTGATAAAATAAATTATTCGTCTAATCAACTACAGCCGATTGGAACATCAGCTTGTGGTTATTATTGTATCATGTTTGTCAGACAAATGCACCAGAGTAAAAGCTCTGGAAGTAAAAACTTTTTAAAGTTTATTTTACAATTTGATGAGCTTCCTTCTCATGCGAATGATAATATTGCAATCAATTTTATCTAAACTCCTTGATATAATAATGTCAACATACTGTCTCAAATGCAAAACTAAAACAGAGAACAAGGATGAGATGACGGAAAAAACGAAAAATAATAGAACGATGTTAAAAAGTATTTGTGCAATCTGTGGTAGAAAGAAAAGTATGTTTTTGAAAAAACAAGTAGGATCTAGCGTTGATAGAGTTATCTTGATCGACGATTAATCTTATGAAACAAAATAAAATAAAATGAAATGCAATTGTGATTGTGACAAAGATCTTTGCATAGAACAAGATAAAATCATTACGTACTGTCAACGTTGTAACAACAGAGAAATAATAGGGTTAGGTATAGATATACATAAACTAATTGGTAAATTACCAAAACCAAAAGGCGGTTGGACTTTGCCTGGTCATCGGTATACAGGTCCTTACAATCCGCTAGACCAACAACTAGATGAAAACGACAATCCGTTGCCAGGACAAGAGCCTTATAATCAAGTGGATGCAATAGCAATGCGTCACGATATCTGTTATCGTGATCATGAAAACTCGAAAGCAGATTGTGATAAAGTAATGTTAGACGAATTACATGATATGGAGCCAACAAATCTACGAGAACGTTTTGATAGAAGATTTGTTCAAGGAATGATAGAAGCAAAATATAAACTCGGACTCGGAAAAGAATTATACGATGATCTTGCAGTCGAACTACACAGACCTAAAAAAAAAGGTTTCCGAGACGTAAAGTTGTTGCAAACGCTGTAGATGATATCTGGGCAATAGATTTGGTAGATGTATCTAATATGGCTCAGTTTAACTATAATAAGAAATATTTGTTTAATGTCACAGATGTTTTCAGCAAATACGCTTTTATCGTGCCAGTTTCAGATAAAACAGGAACGTCAATTACTGATGCGCTAAAACAGATAATAACGAGGACAGAAAGAAAGCCAAACAAAATCTGGACTGATCATGGAGCCGAGTTTTTTAACAAAAAGTTTGAACAGTTTCTAGAACAAAATAATATTAAAAAATACGTTACAGGAAACGAAGGTAAAAGCGTTGTTGTCGAGAGATTTAATCGCACGCTAAACGAAAAATTACATAAACATATGACAGCTAAAAACACCAACAGGTACATCGATGACCTTTCTCAAATCGTAGGCGAATATAATAACACAAAACATCGAACCATCAAAATGTCACCCAATGACGCTATCAAAAATCCAATATTAGCAAACGAAAACATGTACCGCAGACATAAATTTAAGGTCGGTGATAAAGTTAGAATCTCTTTGACTAAAAAGATATTTGAAAAAGGATTTACTCCAAACTGGAGCGAAGAAGTATTTGTTGTTGATAAAGTACTCTTAACAGTACCTGTAACATACTCGTTGAAGGATTCATTAGGTGAGCCTATAGTAGGTAGTTTTTACGAACAAGAACTACAAAAAACTGAACAAGATGTTTTCGTTATCGAAAAAGTGATTAGGAAAAAAGGAGATAAAAGTTTAGTCAAATGGCGTGGGTATAGTGATAAATTTAACAGCTGGATTCCAACCCGGTCGATTTTATCGACTGCGAAATAATGCTATTATAAATTTTCTCATACTTTCGTTTGACAGATTTGCATTTTACTGGTTTACATAATGATATTAGATATTGTCTGCGATCGTCAGAGATCGTCATAAGATTAAAAATCTTGACAAAGATGAAATCAAATTTTATATTTTTCTGTCGGTCTGGAATTTTAATGTTTAAGAAAGGTCTGATTAACTGTAAAAATACCTGCTGTTCGGTAACGGTAAAATTAAATTTTATAATTTTTTTAGCAATGTGATACTTGACATTATATTTTCCAGTGGTTGGTCTGCTATAATTATATCTGTTAACGACGGTGACTATTTCACCATCATCAGACTCGTTGTTATATAAAATATCATCTTCGTTATAACCAACAGATTTGTCTATCATATCATTAGAGATTGTGGAGACTTTATCGCTGATATCACTAGTATCTTCTTCGTATAGTTGAACGAGTTGTTTCATCATATCCATATTATAATATACTTTTTATCTAATTTGTTGTTATAAGATGACTGACAAGGTAAAATATCACCAAAAAGTTAATATAATAAACTACCACGAACTGACCGAAGCGGTAAGAAAATGCCTGACAGGTTATAGTTCATATTCCGTTGACGTTATTGTAATGCAAGGTGATTCTCATAAAATATTACTAGCAGAAGCAGAAAAAAATAAAATTAATGAAAGTGCAGTAACGACGCTAAAATTTGATTGCGATGATATTATAGCATTTGCTCATCATTGTTTGACTAAAACCGAATTACAAAATATTATTAATCATCATATCTAAAAATAATACTAGCATCATATTTGTTTGAAAAAGCTGATTTTGTTGCTCCATCAGCTACAAATTTTACTGCTCTGGGATTTATATTATAATATTTCGCCGCAGCTGTAATTGATTTGAATTTGATCTCCTCATCCGTTTCAAGGTTTAACGAAATAACAGGTTTTATTGGGCATCTAAAATTAATACCACCACCTCGTCCTTTTCTCACATTTTCCTGTTGGGTCACTAGCTCCAGATTTTCCAATCGATTGTCTGTTTTTACGTTATTGATATGATTAATAACCAGACCATTGGGTATAGATCCGTTGAACACCTCGTAAACAAACCTATGACCAGTATAACAAACTCGATCTGTCGATGTTCCTCTAACAGTTACTATAAGATATCCCATATTGTTCATAGAACTAAGAACTTTTTTAGTTTTTCTGTTTCTAATAATACCGCGATCGTTAGCCTCGTATAAATCAAAGACCGGATGCGGCTGAAACTCGTCTTGTAAGGATAAATTTTCAATATTATCATCAGTGACTTTACCGTTATAATGATATACTCGTTTCCCCTCTGGAATGTCATCGCAAAATAACGTGTAAATAAAATCTTTTCTAAACATCGTAATTCTTTCAGTATTATCTCCCTTTACACTAATCGTATAACCCGCTGACGTTGCTTTACCAACAGATATTCCAGTTTTGATATTAATAACCGAACCAAGTGCATTTCCAGCGTACAGGTTGTACTTCGGATAAACATGATATACCTCTTGCTCACGTGCGCTTGTCAGATTTACTGTCATTATATTATAGGTGATATTTTTTATCTCTAATTGTTGTTTAGCGCATGCGCAGTGTGCGGTAAATTATCAATTAGAGATTATATTATAATATAATAATGTTGAAATTGCGTGATATAGCCAAGAAGAGACTTATTGGAGAACCTGTTAAAATAGCGACTGCTTTTGCAGGTTTTGATAATAGTTATCAGTTTGATAATCAAAACGTTTTAGTAAATTTTTCTGAAACAAATCTCTTTCATCTGCTACAGACGACTGTAAAACGTGAGCTTGAAAAACACAAGGGTCTAAGATTGTTAGTGCAATATCACGTTATATTTTCAAAACTACTTGTGACGGAAGAATCTACTAACAAGGAAATTGCAGACCCTTACATCAACGCAAAATCTAGACGTGTTTTACTTGGTAGTGATCTTTTGTCACTATCTAATGAAATACACCAAGAAATTTGGAAAAAAATAGAAGAATTTACCGAATTAGGTTCGGGTTGGAAGTTTGAAATGATCAAGGAAATTTTGTTTCACACGATGAAATATGACGCATTACGCGGTAGTTCGTATATCGACCTGCCACCAAAAATAAAAAATAAACAGTGCTGTATAAACATAAAAAACGTCGATAGCAAATGTTTCCAATGGGCTGTTCTTTCCGCGCTATTTCCAGCAGAAAAAAATGCTGATCGTGTTGAGAAGTATATCAGTCACGTGTCAAGATTAAATTGTGCTGGTATTGACTTTCCAGTGGCAGAAAATCAAATACCAAAGTTTGAAAAGCAAAATAATATTTCGATTAACGTTTTCGGATTAGATGAAAAAGAAAATGTCTATCCGAGGTATATTTCAGAAAAAGCTTCACAATCGACTATCAATTTACTGTTTTATAAAAATCATTACGTTTGGATCAAAAACTTTAACAGACTAGTTGGAAGACAGTATAATAAAAATAACAACAAAAATTTCTTTTGTTATCGCTGCATGCACGGTTGTAGAGACAATGAAACATTACAAAAGCATTTGCAGTACTGTAGTGACGTACAAAGAATAACAATGCCATCTAAAAAAGATAGCGTGTTACAGTTTGTCCATCATAATCACAAATTAAAAATTCCTTTCGTCATATACGTTGATTTCGAATGCTTACTTCAAACTGTACTTGGCGTAGAAAATGACCCTAACCAATCGAGTACAAGAAAAATTCAAAATCATGTTCCATGTGGAGTAGCGTACAAGGTAGTTTGTTGCGCTGATTCGAGATTATCTAAACCAATCCAACTCTATCGTGGTAAAAATCCAGCTGTCTGGCTTCTCAAGCAATTGATCAGCGAAGTTGATCATATAACTTATCGTTTGAAAAGAGTAACTCCAATGTTAAAATTAACACCTCAACAAGAATCTGATCACGAGCAAGCGAAAATTTTTTATATTTGTGAAAAAGCTTTTGACCCTGACAATGTCAGGAAAAAAGTACGTGACCATTGCCATTTGACCGGACAGTATCGTGGAGCGGCTCATGACCAGTGTAATTTAAAATTTCACGCTCCAGATTTTATTCCAGTTATTCTTCACAATTTTCGAGGATATGATAGTCACATCATTGTAGAAGCTTTTGGTGATCCTGAGATAAAAGCTCATCTAAAACTCAATAATGTCATCAAATGCATTCCAAATAATTTTGAAAAGTATATGTCAGTTACGCTAGGTAAATTACGTTTTATTGACAGCCTGCAGTTTATGGCAGCATCGTTAGATGAGCTAGTAAAAGGTTGTAGTAAATTTAATAACCTAAGAGACTGTTTTGGAGATAAATTTAATCTATTAGCTAAAAAAGGAGTTTTTCCATACGAATACCTCGACGACTGGAGTAAATTTGATGAAACATCTTTACCTGGCAAAGATAAATTTTACTCACAACTTAAAAATGAAAATATCACTGATGATGAGTACAGGTATGCACAAGATATTTGGAAAGAGCTTGATTGTGAGACTTTTGGTGATTATCACGATTTGTATTTGAAAACTGACGTGTTATTATTAGCAGATGTTTTTGAAAGTTTTCGAGAAGTGAGTTATAATAATTACGGACTAGATCCTTGCTGGTATTATTCTGCCCCTGGACTGTCATGGGATGCTCTGTTAAAGTTTAGTAAGGTAAGGTTGGAATTACTGACTAACGTTGATATGTTCAATTTTATTGAAAAAGGTATCCGAGGCAGTATTAGCGTGATAACAAAGAAATATGCTGAAGCAAACAACAAATATTTGAAAGAGTATAATCCTGACCTTCCTTCGAAGTATATAGTTTATCTAGATTGCAATAACTTGTACGGGTATTCGATGGCAGAACCAATGCCGTTTGGTGGATTTCATTGGATCACGGCTGATCAATTTCTATCAGAGACAGAAAAAAAGATACCCGACGATGTTTCGTATTTCGTTGAAGTTGATCTCGATTATCCAACTTCGCTACACAAATTGCATAACGATTACCCTTTCTGCGCGGAATCGATGATTATAGAATATAGTTTGTTATCAGAAGAACAACAAGCGTCAGCATTACCAAGACAACATTCTATGGTAAAGAAACTAGTACCAAATTTGCTTCATAAACGTAATTATGTTTTGCATTACAAAGTTTTAAAACAAGCAGTCGATGCTGGTCTTGTGTTGAGAAAAGTTCATCGTGTACTAAAATTTAATCAGTCGCCGTGGATGAGAGGTTATATTAACTCGAACACTTCAAGAAGAGCTGCGGCAAAAACTGATTTTGAGAAAAACTTTTTCAAACTGATGAACAATTCTGTTTTTGGTAAGACGATGGAGAATATTTGGAAACGCGTAAATATCGAACTAGTCAATGATCAATCGCAGAAACAAACTTGTGTCAGACGATGATTTTGTGAGCATGAAAATATTTAATGAGAATCTTGTTGCGATACAAAGAAGAAAAACAAATCTAAAACTAAACAAGCCGATCTACGTAGGAGCTTCAGTGTTAGATTTATCAAAGTGGCTGATGTATGATTTTCATTATAATTTTGTTAAAAATCAATGGCCGGCTAGTAGATTATTATTTACTGATACTGATTCGCTCGTATATGAAATCGAATGTGAGGACATCTATCAAGATATGCATGATAATAGATATCTGTTTGATCTTTCTGATTACCCACGTGACAGCAAATTTCATGACGACACAAATAAAAAGGTTATTGGTAAGTTCAAAGATGAAATGAACTCGAGCGCTATCAAATACTTTATCGGATTACGTAGTAAAATGTATGCCGTATTGTTAGACAATAATAAAATAAAAAAAGCAAAAGGTCTGCCTCGTGATTTTGTTAAAAAGTTTATAAAATTTGATGACTACAAGTACGCGCTTGATGGTGGTGTTAGTTTTATAAGAGCTATGTCAATTCGGACAAATCACCATAAGCTCGAAACAGATGTCCTTATCAAACGCGGTTTGAGTAATTTTGATGATAAACGTTATTGCGAAAATGGGGTAGATACACTTGCACTTGGGTATTGTCATGATGATAGAGATATACTTGACATTATCTTTGCAAACTAAAATGTTATCTAAACTTAAGAAATAATGTTTGAAAATTTGACAGTGACAAATAGCTACAGTAGCAAAATCAAATATCTAATGATGGACGACAAACCATTGACAGTTGAAATTAATAATGAAACATCAGGCATATGCTTTAGTGGTACCCGTGACAAGTTAAAACTTTCGCTCATCAGATCTGATGACAACGAGTATTTTAATTATCTCGAACAATTGTATCAAAAGTTGCTAGCGGAATTTAAAAACTTTCACTGTCCGATTAGTCAGCAAAAATACACCAAACTTACAATTGATCTTGATCGGTCAAAGGTGTATTTTATCGACAAAAAATACCCTCTTAACAAATCACAAATAAAAGATTTGTTTGAGTCCCGTCGTTATGTGAGCGGTAAAGTAAAGTTTAGCCTCTATCACCATGATAATGAAATATTTTTGATATCTACAGTTGAGACATTAACAGTTGGTAATGAGGTATAATACCACTTACCTTACTGGAATTCTAATGCTTACTTTTGTCCACAATCGCCACGAATCGTAATGATTTGGAAGATTGAGTCTGACACATCATTTTGCTTATTCTGGAAGATCACGTAATTAAATTTTACCTGTTACCTAGGTATTTTGCAACAGGCGTTCTATTGTATTTGTTTGGAGGTCTAGAGGGGTGGGGAGAGGGGTTATTGAGCTCGGATTCTTAACGCAATTATTGATTGCAACAGGTTTTCTATTACGTTACCTAGGTATTTTGTATTTGTTTGGAGGTCTGGAGGGGTGGGGAGAGGGGTTGTTGAGCTCGGATTCTTACTTTCTCCTACTACTTCATCTTTCTCGCTTGGTGATGGTAGTATCGGTGTTGGACTTTGTCGCTTTTATATGCTGGCCGATATGTAAGGTGAAGTGGTTGGGAAGTCTCATTCGCTTTTGGTACAAGGGTCTTCTGAAGGTTTGGCGTGTGGTAAACGTACGATCTTGTGCGGTTCGTAGATGGTCACTAAACGTTGTGGAAGTCTCTCTCTCTGTCTCTGTCTCTCTCTGTCTCTCTCTCTGTCTGTCTCTGTCTCTCTCTGTGTCTCTGTCTGTCTGTCTCTCTCTTTCTCTCTCTCTCTCTCTCTCTCTCTCTCTCTCTCTCTCTCTCTCTCTCTCTCTCTCTCTCTCTCTCTCTCTCTCTCTCTCTCAGTTTATAGATTCAAATGTTAACAGTGTTTAAGCGGCTGACCTCAACTGTGGTAACATAGAAAGATTATTCGAGTTGACTTCAAGAGACGCCACTATAGGTCAGTACAGGAAATCTTACTTTATCTACGGAGTAGCGAGTACACATCCAGTGCTCTTTCCTTTAATAAAGTACTGAGATACAATATGTATCCATCAAGATAAGTATATTCGAAAAATGTCTCAACGCCTGTTTTTACCCAAAAGAGAGAGAGAGAGAGAGAGAGAGAGAGAGAGAGAGAGAGAGAGAGAGAGAGAGAGAGAGAGAGAGAGAGAGAGAGAGAGAGAGAGAGAGAGAGAGAGAGAGAGAGAGAGAGAGAGAGAGATGAGGTCCAGTTTGGTCTGAAAGGTTCTATGTGTCTATGTGTCTATGCACTCTTTTACCAAGTGATTTCTGATATGACACAATTCTCCAATTTTGACCCTCAAGTGGCTCATTTATCTACTGACACGGATGGCTGGATTGATAGAGGTGTAAACTATCCGTAGGTATGAAAATTGACAACGTGACTGGCAAGTGGATAGATTGATGGTTGACAGGGAAGAATTATGGATAAATGATTGGAGAGAAAAAGATAACAAAGTTAAAGAATGAAACAAAGTCTATTTTTTCAGACTTGAACATTTTAATAGTCATGCATCTCACATTTCTCTGTGTTCCTTCAAGCAAGAATTAAGGGCTAACGAGTTCATTTTATAATCCCCAAATCATGCTATTTACTAAATATTGTGAGGTGAGGCAGCCGAGCAATAAAACGCTAATTGAATTACGTATAGAATTACTTGCAAGATAACTAAGTACGGTTTTTCTCAAATATCCTCTATTGGGTACTTCAAGCCTTGGTAGTGCCAGAGTCGGAAGCTTTACTATCGATCCATTCAGAAATATTTACCTCTTGTAGTCTCTGAAATACCACAAACAATAGTAGCAAGAACAAATTATATTCCTCCATAGGTAACCTGTCCTGTAGGATGAGGTATATATAACCATCCTTGCATACATACATACATATATACATACATACATACATACATACATACATACATACATACATACATACATACATACATACATACATACATACATACATACATACATACATACATACATACATACATACATACATACATACATACATACATACATACATACGTACGTACGTACGTGCGTGCGTGTGTGCGTGCGTGCGTACGTACGTACGAACGTACGTACGTACGTACATACATACATACATACATACATACATACATACATACATACATACATACATACATACATACATACATACATACATACATACATACATACATACCGCTCCGGTGGCCTAGTGGTTAGAGCGTCCGCCTCGGTCGTGTGTTCGATGCACGGTCGAGTCATACCAAAGTCTTACAAAAATGATACTAACAGCTGCCTCGCTTTACGCTCAGAATTAAGAAATTAGTGTTAAGACTGGTCTGCCTGGTGACAGGATAATGTGACTGGGAGGGACATCATGCAGACGCGGCATGATACCCCAGTGCTGGACATCACTATAAACTGCCACACTGCAGACATCGTAGCGATATGTCTGAAATTTTTTAAAGCTACGTTAAAAATTATAAACACCACACCATACATACATACACATAGATACATACATTCATTCATACATACATACGAGAGAGAGAGAGAGAGAGAGAGAGAGAGAGAGAGAGAGAGAGAGAGAGAGAGAGAGAGAGAGAGAGAGAGAGAGAGAGAGAGAGAGAGAGAGAGAGAGATGGGTCCCACTTATAACCAACCTTGTGCTGTGAAAGAACATTTGTTTATACAGGTACCTCTTTTCGTATTTATTGTAAGAAAAGCTAGGCATTAAAAATACACAAGAAAGAAACTGAGATTTCAGAAACATCTTGGAAATGAGCTGGGTCTAACCGATGTAAATTTTCAGTCTGCAATATAGTTCACCATCCGTACAATTGCACTATGATAAATATCTTGGAACTTGTAAATTGAAATTGGCAGCAAAACGGCTTGAAATGATTCAACCAACTGCTTTTACTCCCCAACATGTAACATGAGAGGTGCTTGACAAATTTTGTCTGGTTCGTTGGAAATGTGCTTTCAAAAATTACGCAGAAAATACATTAGCTGAGTTATTTTGACTGATCTTGATTTTCACTGTTTTGTAAAATACAAATTGCCCAAAGACATATATATTGGATTAATTTGAGATACCGGAAGGAGTATGACCTGTTTATTACATTCGCGATAAGACTAACTGTAACAATAACTTAACGAAGAAATAGTATCACCGTGAGGTTTCTTATTCCAGTCTTTCGATAAAATTAATTATCTTTTTCAAAATTTCGTACAAAATATCTTAAAATTAGAAATGGTAATAAAATCATATGCGAGAACAAGAGTGTAACATTTAAATAATGCAAAATTCTGTGAGATCATAAGCGCACAAGTTTAGTACTACTAAAAACTCTTCTCCCCATCTTTTTCTATGTATGTATGTATGTATGTATGTATGTATGTATGTATGTATGTATGTATGTATGTATGTATGTATGTATATATATATATATATATATATTTATGTATATATATATATATATATATCTATATATGTATATATATATATATATATGTATATATATATATATATATATATATATATATAAACACAGTTAAAGAGTAAAACTTCGATTATCATCCGTCAAGGTGAAGGACCTAGACCATGATGGATATGAGAATAGACTGATACTAGAATATACATTAAAAATATTATATGATATCTACATATGTACATGAACCTGTTTATAATATTTTGACGTACATTGTTCAAGTATTATGAAAGAAACTCAAAATAAACAATAACTGTAAAGTGCATAATTACATTTTTTTAAAAAGTCATTCATTCATTTTTGATTTGAATTCTCATCAAGCCTTTTGTTACGAATTTTGCGCAAAAGTAACACGTAGCGTTTGATTTTTCTAGCACCTTGAATCGCTCAATACACATTGACAGAATAGCTGCTTTTTGTTCCATCGGCAGCATTTTCAGTTTTGGAGTCATCCAAGATTGTCACTTTTTCTACAATTTCATCGTGGTCTAAAATTTCCTAAGTGATGTCCATTTTATCCATATCCATCGAATCGCGTACTTTCCCGATTGAAATGTTTTCAAAACCAGGGACATTGGAACACAAGTGCAGAATTTCAACTTGTTTTGGAATGGTTTTAGTATCCTTTTCAGCGTCAGCTGAATCCCTTTTAGACCACAACTTATTCCAGCTTCTTTGTAGTTTATAAAGAGGAACATTATTCCAGGCATCGGCAACATTGAAAATTGCATTTTTTAAAGTGTAACGTTTCCAAAACTCTCACGCCCGAATCATTTTCTGTTGAAACAAATTTCTGAATGAACATTTTGCAATAACGACGTTTCATACTCTCAATCACGCCTTAGTCCATCGATTGAATGATAGATGTAGAGTTTCCCTACAGAAAATGACATGATATTTGGCCATCATCGCTCTTTAAATCACACACGGTATGGGCATGCTCATTGGCCATCAGTAGCATTGCATTTTGCTGGAGACCTTTTGATAGCAAATGTGATCTTACACTTGGTACAAATATTTTGTGAAACCAATTATGAAATATATATTAGCTCATCTACTCGTTTTGTGTGTATGAAAAATATTGAACTTTGAAAGCATTTAAATCAATATTTTTAAACATGATCATGCATTTTGATTTCCTATAACAAGCAAAGGGAATTTAAGACTACCGCTGATATAACCACATACCATTATAGTGATGAGACCTTTTTGCATCTTTTATCCGGTGCCACGTGTTCAGTCATTGAGGCCAGTGTCTTTTTGGGACGTGCGTTCCAATTAAGGCCAATCTCGTCGCAGTTGTACATTTGGCCTCTAACCTCTCTTCAGTCGGCTATTTCGTTTTGAAGTTTTTCAAGAAAAACATAAATCGCCACACTATCTGCACTCATCTTCCATCCCTCAATCGATAACTCTTGAATACTATGGCGAAACTTAAATTTGTCTCACCATCCGATGCTTGCCTTGAATGAAGGATCTACTCCAATTTTTTTTTTTTTTATTCATCCTATTGGCTTTCTCATTTATAGGTCTCTACAACGGAATTCTTTAGCAGCGTATTTTGAACAAACCGTTGAAACATTACAATATCCAGTTGTTAATTTCTTAGTAAGCTTCATTGTTGTACGTTCTTTAACATTATCGTCAGTAGTTTCCATTTTTGATAAACATGGTTTTCAATTTCGTCTACATCACTCTTTATATTATTTACTCTTGTTCTTTCTTTTCCATAAACATATGTTATACTTCTAGCACTTCCACCTTTTTATACTAATAATTTTTTCTATGTTTTATGATGATCACAACACTACTTGCTTACGTTTCCCTGCCTTTTCAATAAGCTTAACGGCGTGGTGACGGGGCGGCGCATGCGTGATATATAAACAATGCCCTGAGAGTTAATCGGGTGCCTGATAATCGAAGTTTTACAGTATACATACATACATACATACATACATACATACATACATACATACATACATACATACATACATACATACATACATACATACATACATACATACATACATACATACATACATACATACATATTTGTATGTCTGTGTAATTTTATTTAGATTTTTTTGATTGGATTAATTTACATGCCAGCATTATATGTCTGTGTAACATTATTTAGTTTTACTGACTGGATGATGCTACATGCCAGCATTGACCACATGAAAAACACAAACGTACAAAGCAAACTTTTGCACCGCTGTATAGTAGAAAAAGAAGACGTTAACTATGGCTAGAAAACAGACACAAAATCGCGATCGGTTATTGTCAGAGATTATTCTACAACACTTCAATTAATTATCCAATTATTCAAAACTGGCCTTTGATTCCAAGGAAATATAATATTTCCTTTTTCATCGTGTTGACAACCTCAATCGTATCTACTTGATCATTTTTAATAATTTTTCTTTCATTTTACCATGGGAAGGTATCAGCCAGCCGATTTTCATGTTGCGTTTAATTAAATTTTCTATCAGGTTATAGTATTTCCTCTCACGATTTGCGATAATTATGATTAGTTTATTAAGGTTTGCGGGAGTTTTGACTCTTCAATGTCATTCTGTTTACAAGTATGGGGATTTGTTGTGGTTATAGCCGACACTTATACAGGCATTGCATTAAGACAATATTAGGAGTAAGCGTGGAATAAATGCATTAGCAAGCTTTTATACTTAACTTCAGAAATTTTCTAACATAGCAAATTATTAATTTAGCTACAAAGAACTTTGTGGTTTCCTTCTTTCCGGACACATTTGACCGATTTTTAAAATTTGTTTATTTCTCGGATTAAGATTTACTTTCTTAAAACCTTCCTTTCCTTTAAGTGGTTTTAAACGATCTGATTTTACAGGAATCCCATTCCAATTAATATAGTGATATAATCATGCCATAAAAAACTTGTTAAATACGTGTTTTATATCATATGCCATTTGTTCTCAGCAATTTTGTGTCAGATTAATTTGTCATCTCCATTGTCGTATTCTGATCGTTATGGTTATAGTTCTTAGCCTGTCTTTTTTTTCTAGAATACAAATTGAAAATGTAAAAGGAACTGACAGTATTATTAATCATATTTAAAATGATCTTAAAAATTCTATCGTAAGTCCAAATGTATGAAGTTCCAATTGAAATCGGAGGTTGTTCCAAAAAAAAAATCCAATATTGAGTGTGTTGATGTGCCTGTAATTTCCAGTGTGCTAATGTGCCATTAAGATATAATATGGCGTTATGTTAAGAGCGTTTTTATCTATAGCATTAATTTAATTTAAAATGTCCTCGGCTAAATTCACTTTAATTCCAGAGTCCAGCAAGTATTAATGAGTACTATACAAGTCCACTGAATACTTTAAATAAACAAATCCACTCAAGTGTACAGTTACACAGTACAGTTAGAGTGATATTCCACTTCGGATGTTAAGGCAGAAACGAAAAATCCTAAATTAAACAACTTTATATACCTGTAACACTTAACAAAATATCCACAATGTTCTATGACAAATACAATCTCTTCGCCACATTGCAGCGTAACACTTTGCAACATATCTATAATGTTCTATGACAAATACAATATCCAACTCGTGTTCCTTTGACATGACATTGATGAAAACAATGATCAATACAATTGTAATATATGATCAATACAATTGTAATATATGATCAATACAATTGTAATATATGATCAATACAATTGTAATATATGATTTAATTGTAATATATGATCAATACAATTGTAATATATGATCAATACAATTGTAATATATGATCAATACAATTGTAATATATGATCAATACAATTGTAATATATGATCAATACAATTGTAATATATGATCAATACAATTGTAATATATGATCAATACAATTGTAGTATATGATTTAATTGTAATATATGATCAATACAATTGTAATATATGATCAATACAATTGTAATATATGATCAATACAATTGTAATATATGATCAATACAATTGTAAGATATGATCAATACAATTGTAATATATGATCAATACAATTGTAAGATATGATCAATACATATTTAGTATATATTCAATGTAATATATAATATACTATTCAACTCGTGTTATAATTATATACAAATAGGTATATAAGTAAGAGTTATGTAATTCTTCATATTGTATCTTGCGTATCACAACAGGATATGATCAAACGACAATATATATATATATATATATATATATATATATATATATATATATATATATATATATATATATATATATATATATATATATATATATATATATATATCTTCTGAAAGTATTGACAAATTCATTATGTATCTTCATAAAGTATTGTTTATTCAAATTTCTACATGTAGTTATTAACTTATTAATTTACAGACATGAGGGTAAACACTACACAAGCTCATCGTATTGTTATTTCCTGATGCAATATTGTTATATTCACTTGCAGTGAATGAATCTAAACACTGGCACAATACGACTAAAAAATTATCAATCAACAGCCTTTTATTATTTTCTTACTTTGCAAATATACAACGAGGTGTATACAATTTTTTTTTTTAAAAAGGAAACGAGTGTAATTGTGTACCATGTTAAATTCCTTTAGAAAAAAGGATTTTTTAAAAAATACTTTCTGTTGTTAGTTTCATACATTACTAACGATTAATGAGTGGAAATTCATCATTGAGTTATGGTCTTAGAATCAGCAATACTGTTTCAAGAATATCACAATTTGATATACCACTATATATATATATATATATATATATATATATATATATATATATATATATATATATATATATATATATATATATATATATATATATATATATATATATATATATATAAAGAATACAAATCATATGGCGAATAACAACCCTCTCAAGCGTACTGGATCCACCAAGGGATCACGTTTGTCAGGGATTAATTAAAATAGATGCAATAAACTGACGACGAACAGTACGAAACTAGTAACTAACTAGCCTAAGCGCTTTCGACTCTTAATGAGTCTTTTTCAAAGGCAAATACAAAACATAGTTACGACAAACAAATAAACACAAAAACGTTGCGTTTGTAAACCTCTACATTTCTATCTTCACATGTGCTAAAACTATAAATACAAACAGCTTGTATAGACTAGTTGCGGAAACTGAAAACGTTGTATAATTCCCTAAAAGTCTACAAGCCAAAGCGACATCTATTTTTACTTTGTGTACATATGTAACGCAGATTATATCCCGGATATTTGGTTCTATACCGGTTATTCTTATAGTAAAAATTGAAGGATAAGAAGATTTAGAAAATGTTAAATTCTACTAGTGCATAGTTTTCATTTTCTAGTCTTCTTGGTTTAGACCGCTTGGTTTCAATGTTCTAAGGCGGCGTATCCAGTATGATTCCTTTTCCTTCCTGGTTTCGGAACTCCAGCTGTGGTTGTTGGCAATAGCGATAAGTATTATATCACTGAAAGTGTGGCCAGGGGAGGAGAAGTGTTCTGCGACCTGGCTTCTGTACAGCTTTTTTGTCATCCAATCAGATCTATGAAGGTTTATCCTTATGTGTAGCTTTTCAGTTTCTCCCACGTACTGAAGGCCACAGATCTTACATGTGATGAGATAAATCACATTCTCTGTTTTGCACGTTTTGTTTGGACCATGTATGTTTAGTTTTTCTTTAGTCACTGTGCTAGTGAATGTCTTGGTCTCTATCATATGTTGACAGGTTTTGCATCTTTTATCGCCACAGGGTCCAGATTGACTAGGTTGGTTTTGACTAGCGATTGTTGTTAGCTTGGCCCTGACTAGGATGTCCTTTAGGTTTTTTGGTCTCCGGTAAGCTACTACAGGTTTGTTCGGAAGTATTAGGTTTAGTATGTCTGACGATTGCACGGTTGGCCAGTGGTTTGCGATGATTTTACCTACTTTGGGATTGTCTGGGTGATAGGTCAGAATAAATGGTATCCTATCAACCTTTTCTTTCTGTCCATATCTGAGTAGGTCATCACGGTTTGTTTGTTTGGCCCTTTGGATTGCCTCCGCAATCAGGTCTTTGTCGTAGCCTCGGTAAATTAAATGTTTAGCCAGCTCTTCAGACCTTTCTAGGAATCTTTCATCGTCGGAGCAAATTCTGCGTATCCTCAGTGCCTGGCTATATGGAATGTTCTTAATGCAGTGTTTTGGATGACAGCTGGTTGGGAGAAGATACTGGTGTTTGTCGGTTGGTTTCGAGTAGATGTCTGTGTGTAATTTGTTTTCCACCAGTCTGGTTGTTGTGTCCAGGAAAACATGGTTTGAGTTGGAAATTTCTGCCGTGAATTTTATTGAAGGATGGAAGTTGTTTGCCTTTGAAATGAAGTCATCCAGACTTTCTCTTCCATACTGCCACTTCATTTCTATATCATCGATAAAGCGTACCCACTGGTATGGTGTACGCTCAACCGATGCTAAGAGCTTTCCCTCAAGTTTTCCCATGAAAATGTTAGCATACGAAGGGGCCATTTTAGTACCCATTGCAGTTCCATTGATTTGTAGGTAGTTTTCTTCATTAAATTCAAAGTTGTTGAGTTTTAGGACAAGCTCCAGGAGTTGGATTAAGAAGTGTGTGGGTGGATTGTTTACAGTTCTTGTTTCCCATGCTTCGCTGCATGCCTGTAACCCTTCGTTGTGCGGTATGTTGGTGTACAAAGATGTGACGTCTAAGGAAGCAAGTAATGTATCTGGCAGTAATGGTTCACTAGCTTTGCTTTTTATGAGATAATCTGTCGTGTCTTGAAGATATGATGGTAATTTGTGGACATGTGGTCTCATAAAATGATCTAAATATTCTGATATCCTTTCTGTGGGGTGCCCGTTACCTGAGATTATAGGTCTGCCAGGGTTTCCTTGTTTGTGGATTTTGGGTAGAAGATAAAATCTACCTGCTCTTGGGTTTTCTGGGCTTAAGTAGTTTTTGGTTTGCTGGTCTATGTGTCCGCTTTGGTACGCCTCGTCAATAACATTAGTGATGATTTTTGCATATTCCAGCGTTGGATCATGGTCCAGTTTTTGGTAGAACCTAGCGTCACTTAGTTGTCTACTTGCTTCACTAATGTAGTCTTCCCTATTCATAACGACAACAGCGGAACCCTTATCTGCAGGCTTAATTATTATGTCTGTTCTGCTTTTCAGTGAGTGCAGGGCATCTGTTTCTTCTTTTGTCAAATTAGAATATTTGTTAGTATGGTTGATATGTCTGGAAATATCGTTTTCAACCGAGTTGATAAAGGCTTCCAGATTCGGAATTGAACTTTTTGGTGGGGTCCAGTTACTTTTCTTTCTAAATGTGGGTTGGTCGCAGCTTATATTTTCCTTTGATTTGCTTGGTGGTTGCAAGGCAAAATGGGCTTTGAGTCTTAGTCGGCGGATGAATTCTTCGGTGTCATTCTTAAGCTTCCCTCTGTCGTATGTTTTAGGACGGGGACAGAAACTCAAACCTTTCGATAAAAGTTTTATTTCTGCATCAGTAAGTTCTAAATTGGAGATGTTGACTACTGTGTTAGTAACAGTTGCATTAGTGTTTGTTAC
>JAEAOA010002233.1:0-53437 GCA_016746295.1 Potamilus streckersoni
GAGTTCCTGGTAGTCTTAGACCCTTTCCTTTTTTTATAGCCATTCCCAGTAGCCTTTTTCAGGGCCATTCCTGCAGCAGTACCAACGGCTCCTAACGCTGCCGCCTTCGCAACCGCTGGGGCAGCCGCTGAAATCAATGCTGGAAAGCAGCTAACAGCGGGAATATACCACCTGATTTTATCATACTGGCGATTGCTGCTTTCGAAAAATCAATTTGAACTCCTCGTTTGTTCTTTAGCGCATCATTGAAATGTTTTATTTGACGATCTGTCAATGATAATTTATGTGCACCACCGGACATTTGAGTGGGTTTCAACGTTATTGTGGTTCCACATTCTTTAGCCGACTTTGATTTTAATTTCTTGACCTGACCATCAGTCAACTGGACATTAACAATACTATATGTCATTCTATTCTAAATGTAATTTACACTTTCAATTGATCTTATTGTGAAAATCCTAACTACATGTTTGGAAAATCAAAGATTTTCCACTGGTGCATCAATAAGTCTCATTCGTCCGCCAATTCCTTCTAACAACATTGATTTATCACTGAGAATGACAGCAACTGCTCTATAATCGGCTATACCAGCAGGGCGTTGTACCCGAGCTTGGAAGTATATATCAACAACAGATTGTCTCATCATGTCAAGATGTTCCAATGAAAAGTAATAAATCGGATAGTGTTTTTCAAAATCAATTTGCGATATTTGCAAACCAGTATCAACATTTTGATCACGACCCATATACGATAATATTCTATGATATACACGAGCTATGTCGTTGTTTTCATAATTAAGTTGTACAATCTCTGCTGGCTCTTGTTGTCCGTTTATTCTCAACGAAACTTCACTTACTCCTAATTTATCAAATATCATATGACTAGATATTTGACGTCCCACTCGATTTGCATCCTGTAATGCTATAAAGATATGACGTGGAGCTGAAACACCTTGTTTTGATGGTAAGTGCCATATAAATGTGCCATTTACATTATCCTGCTTCGTATCAGTCGTTGTTGTTAGCCAACTTAGCAATGATTTTCCACCTGTGTCCATAAACGATAGTAATTGTTGCTCTATTGTAACTACTGGTGTCAAGACGGGTATCCATAGAACCAATTTATTTAAAATGACTTTCCCATCATCAACACCATTAGCACGCCAGATTGCATCATTGTCATTTTCCTTTCGCACTAACACAACCGTATGCTTTGCTCCATAGATGACTTTTCTGACATTTCTACAGAATCCGAATATATGATGTAACGGAATTGCACATGAAAACCGTCGATGTTGTCCTTTTAATGCTCCTTTTCGTGTTGCAAATCCTAGATTGAAATCATCATTGACCCTTTTTAAAATGTCGAATTCAGCGGCTGGCTGGTCTTCACGGTCTGGATGATTTACAAGTTGTTGATCAGCTTCTGCAGTAGCTTGCGCAGTTCGTACTTTAACAAATTGATAATGGTTCGGATGATCAGAAGTATCCTTAGCAAACATCATAGACGGACCAGTCGATCTTGTATAATCATCAAAATATCTCGCAAGTCCGATTATTGTTGTTGCAATATCAACATTTTGTTTTATTGATTCAATTTCTTTTCCATCAATGATATATCTTGCACTGTTAAATAGCGCCATAATGCCATTATTTACGAAACCAACTCGGATATTTGGGTTATCCCCATATGGTGTATCAGCTGCAACATTTGTTACAAGCTCTCCTTCTACTTCAATAAATGCCTCACACGGCAAAAAGTATCTACTTGTATCTTGAACTTGAAGTTCAACTCTCCCCCGTTGATTAGGATTTCTTGCAGGATAGGCATAATACTGATAGTTAATTTTAGAATCATCTTTATTCACCGGTGCTGCCATATTAAACGCTGGATCAGCAATTTTTTTAAATGCCATTTATACTAAAACGTTATCGTTTTTCTAAATGTAGTAATGCTATCATTTTCTTTTTCGTCTGACATTTTTACGATTTCCTCCAAGACCGCTTCCCGCTATCATACTTGCAATATTACTACTATCTGGTGAAGTCATTGCTAATGATGCTAGCTTTTGTTCCACTTTGTTATTTATCACTTTACTGACATTTGCAGGCATCATTGTTGTTGAAGGTAGCGGTGTTGAAACCATTTGTGGTGGTTTTCGTCCGAATCTAGATTTCACCAATGACGTTATTCTATTCTTTGCGGTAGAAAAGGCCGTTCCTGCAATATCTCCAACAGCGTTAATTCCCTTATTACGAATAACATCAATGGCTTTCATCGCTAATTGTTTAGCAATTGGTGCTACTTTTGGGGCTATTCTTGTGAATAAACCCGCTATGGTATTTCCAAGGCCGTCTCCATAGTATGCCTTATAAACGGGCAATCTTGAGTTTACTACATATACGTTTGTTGGTTTATTGTGATTATAGTGTACTATCATCTTATTTGAAATGACTTTGTAATTTCTAAATGCAAGCACTTAGAAATTTCAATCGCTATAATAACCACTAAATTCCCCTGGAATTCCGTCCATTAACTCGTCCAAGAGTTCTCGATACGTATGAATATCAATTATCCCACCTTGGAATAATCGTCTGCAAATATCAAATGCTTAATTAGTTATTTCGACTGAGTTATTCCCAGCTCGCTTACCTCCCATAAGAACCTCAAGTCGTGATATATCATTAATGATATTACTAGGACACATATGAGAATCATGATGAGAACTTCCATAACCCTCTCCTGAAGTAGTTTCTGGTTCGGAAACGTTTTGAATTTCTGGAGCTGATTCGGAAACGTTTTGAATTTCTGGAGATTGTCGACCTTGACCTCGACTTCGACCTCGACCTTGACCTCGACCTCGACCTCGACCTCGTCGTCGACCTTGTTGTTGTTCTTTTTGTTGTTGTTGTTGTTGTTGTTTTTTTTTGTTCTTGTTGTTCTATACCATATCTATCAACTCCCATTTTAAAAGCTCTGTATTCCAATGTATCCTTATTTAAATTGCCGGGTTCATTTTTATTAATTTTAAATAACCAATCCACCCATTGATCTCGTTTTATTTTGTTTTTTATACTCGTCTTTTAAAAATTTCTCCTTGTTATAATAACTTTTTACAGCGATGTCACCAAATGACGCATATTCATCAGGTTTTAGCAATTGAATTTGTCTGATTTTTTCTATAGCTTCATCAGTGAATTTCTCGTTAAAAGGAACACTTTTTTTAGTGGAACTTTTTTCAATAGAATCACTAGCATCTTCAACGGGGTTATCATCAGTATCAATATTACCCATTTGTTGTATTTCTCGCTGAGTTTGTAACTCACCTGAAAGCTGTTTTATCCCCTTCTGAGTTTTTTTCAGTTTCTGTAGCAATCTTTCCTAATACATCAATAATAGGTACTGCTCCCTCTTTAGGGATGTCGCCGTATAAAGCACGTTCTGTTGCAAGTTTCATATCTTTAGTGGCTTTAGTTACAGGGGCAAAAAGTTGTTCACTCCCAATAGAAAAGTCAGTCTGCGCTTGCTGTCTAAGTTGTAGTTTATCTCGCACGTTATCTCGAATTGGTATAAACTTTTTTAGTAATGCTAACCTCTCACGGGTTAGTCTGTTAGTTAATGCTTCTTATGTCATTATTGGAAATGCTAACGTTTTTTCAATTGTGGGTTTCAATGCTTGCATCAATCAAACGTCTTATAGATTTCACTTTCAAAGCAATCTCTGACCGAACTTGGTACTGTTCCCCGAGTTTCTTTCTAATGGCTTCAACTATACTAAATAGCCGAATGAATAAATTAATATCATTGTTATACAAAGAAGCATTAACCGCTTTTTGGATTCTTTTTATCAGTGAATACATTTTAGGTAGAACATATCTTCCATGTTTCAATTGTATATTAATTTGTTCAAATTCATTCAAAAGTCTATCTTCATTTAAAAATTCAGAAAGTACGATTCCTTGATTTCTTAAATTTGATATTTCTGTGATGATAGATGTAATATCTTGAAATTCCATTTATTGAATATTATTAATAATGTATTTTCTTATCTTTAAAATATTTTTTATCGAAGATATTCATATACAAAAAAAAAACAAAAACATATACAATGCCCTGTCTCTTCCTCATTCGAGTTCCGAGGCAAGACTTATTATTATAAAGACTTACACAATGCCCTAACTCCCCAATCGAGTTCAAGGGCGGGTTATATGGGTATTAGACGTGAAATCCAAGTGATTTCTTTACAGACATTGAACATATAACATGAAGCCTTATTTGGAAACCTCTTTCGCGCCAAACGACGTCAAAGAGGCCCAGAGGGGGACAGCACATTCTTGGAACTCATTTAGTGCCTTCGCATTATATAAGCCCAAGGGCCACAAACATAGATCTCCCAATTGGAAGCTCTAACGTAACAAATGCTATATTAGGTCTTCCGGAAGATATGTTGTGGGGGGGACAGTACATTACATTAGTTACGTTACATGTACTTAATTAACTTAATAAATGAGGTAGTATATAAAGGTATTTACAATGAATGAATATTTACAATGAATGAATATTTACAATGAGATGATAGGATGGTATATATACAATGCGATTATATAGGATGATATATATATACAATGAGATGATAGGATGGTGTATATATACAATGCGATTATATAGGATGATATTATATATACTAGGGACAGTACATTACATATAGGATGATATATATATATATATATATATATATATATATATATATATATATATATATATATATATATATATATAGACAGATATATATATATATATATATATATATATATATATATATATATATATATATATATATATATATATATATATATATATATATATATATATATATATATATATATATACAATGAGATGATAGGATGGTATGATAGGGACAGTACAGGACGATACAAACATGAAACGACGGGGCGGACCTACACCCAATCTACCAATCAAAAGCAACCCAAGAAATTAACCCTGGTTGCAGTTGAAAAAATTCAACCACACCATGTCAATGGCGTGGGGAGTTTTAATTGGCAAATTGGGCTTCGTTTAAAGCCCCAAACTTATTACGGCTCATATTATATATAAGGTGACTAATACTGCAGTGTCAATGTGTAGGTGTGTATTTATTTTCCTAGCATTTCATAATGAAAATTGTGTAGTAATTTCAATGGAAGCTAAATATTTAAATAAAACATTAAAACAAGAAATACAACTGTTAAATAATAGCAATTTTTTTTATTAATTTCTATAATATTACGATTAAATAATCATAATAATAATGGATTTACATGACGAGATAACTCTGTCATGGGGATCCCTGTCAATTCAGGACCTGCTATTCGAGAATGATATTTTTCTGTGTCATTGGATAATTTTATTACATGTAGCGCTACCACACTAAAAAAACTAAATTACATGTATTGCGCTTTACTATTTTGACTTCACCTACAATCTATTTTAATTTGTAATTACAAAGTAATTTCATTTTCATACAAAATCTAAACAACGCTGTTAACGCTGTCTTTTTAAAAAAATCTATTAATAGAACCTTGACCTTTTATAATTACCGTAATAATAATTTGGATTCACGGCCATACATAACTCTGTCAAATTGTCTACCCTATAAAGGTTTTTCCAACAAAACCCTAACTGCTGTTCTTAATACAGTCTTTAGAAACAAGAAACAATAACACAAAATCAAAATCCGTACAACCTGATAAGTATATATACCGAGTTAACCATTAAATATGTACATGAGATCACACACATCATTAATTCAATCCAATTTCACATGTGTTTTCTACGTTTATCTCGCACGAATTACATAACCGGGAATCAATATCGAAAGTAGGATAGTCACGTGACGATCAGTAGTAATGAGGGGAAATACGGAACAAAATTAAAAAAATAAAAAAATATATTTTATTAATAGTAATTATTGAGAGTCATTTCATGCGTATGAAAACTTTATTCTATGTCCATTTTTCTTTGAGATAGCTGTTTGATAAATCCCTTCAGCAACTTTTCGTACTGAAGGCATACATATTCCAAAATATTTTCCCGCAGCATTCATTGAATGAAAAACTCTTTCTTCATTCGTCGTTGTATCAAATGATTTAACTCCCTTGCGTCGTTTTAAGTATTTCCATGTCTTTCCTCTTTTTGTATTCTCTCTTTGAGAAATGCATTGTAAATTGGAAATCGCGTTATTTAAGGGATTGGAGTCAATATGATCAATAACATTACCATCTTTAATCAATCCATAAAATGCTTCATAGACAATTCTGTGAACGTAATAGTTCTTTCTTCCAGCAGTAAAACACAAATATCCTTGATTATTATCAAAACCAATTGACTTTTTCAGTCTACAGTGTCTAACATCACCATCAGCAGATATTTCATAATTAACGAGTATTGGATGTGGTCTGAATTCTTGCTCCATTTATATATAATAATACTATTTGTCTAATTCATCATTTGCTTTAATTATAAATCTATTAATGTAGTCTTGAGGGGTTTTTATGATTTTGTCTTTGACAGAGTCATGGTTAGGGTCAATGATAGCGTTTTTTATTCGTTTATCATAATAACGTTTTAATTCTCTAAACCGCTTACCCCCACAATTGATACATAATTGTGATTTTCCTCTCACACCCATCCCACAATTTATGCATGGGGACGGGCCTGTCGAATTATTTCTGACACACTGTAAGTGATATCCACAGAATTCACCTCTACACGATTTATTGCATGGGGTTACTGATCCGATCATAAGCCATTTGCAGTGATTCATTATATATAAACAAACTTTTCTATTTAAATACTTGTCTTATTTATATGAATGAAGAATTCAAGAGATTATCGGCAATCAAGCCTTGGAAAAATATTAAATTCAATCTTGATAGAACTCTCGAAGACGTACCAAAAGAGAGAATAAATAATAGAAGTCTGATTAGAAAAATACGAGATTGTGTTCAAGAGTTTAAACAGGACGGCGCATCACACACCTGGTCAACATTTAAAATTGATGGTGTTGTTGATGCTAGAATGAATGATGAAACAGCAGCTATGATACTATCACAACTTGGCAATAAACGGTATTTTCTCAGAGTGAAATTCATTATCAATTTAGAATCGGGCGAATGGGTTATAAGAGACAAGTTTGAACCAATTCTCAAAGATAGGACAACAGTCATTGTTAGCCGTGATTCCAGACCAGGGCTGTTAACTGGAATTGATAAACCATACTATGAAAAAGCGTATCCAGAAACAGCAATCGTTTATGGGATGTATCCGTTAAATAACCCTGACATTGGAAAACTAGCACCAATGGAACAGTCAACGTCAGTGGAAAAGCCACTCAACTGTGTGGCACAAAGAGTCTTAGAACACTTTACAAATGCACTCCGTGGGAATAAATTAACCGATCTAAGACGTAAAAAATAGATCAATGGGAGCTAACAGTGAAAGAGAACGGAGCAACTATTTCCGATATAGCTAGATTGGAAAAGTCGTTGAGATTTCCGATAACCGTTTCAACGATAACTGGCGAAGTATTATACGAATCGAAATACAATAAAAACGGAGCTCCAATCAAAATTATTGATCATAACAAGCACGCATGGACATCCGCGGTTACAATATTCCCGCGAGACAGAACAGTGAAGTATATCCCAGGAGAATTCACCAAGGATGGCATTCTCACTGAAGAAAGATTATTCGATGCTATTGCTAGTTTGTGTAAAAACGACCCTGTATCAGTATGGCTACTTCATAGTTTTGAAGATGAAGAATGTCAATTCAATCAATTTGTGAAAACTAACGGTGAATTATATCGTACTGAAAGTCTACATAATAGGATGAAAAATCTAGCAATAAGTCTCAGTGAAAACGCTAGCGTTTTTAATGAAAAATCCAACGATTACGAACAATTACTTACAACTTGTTTTACAATTCCATCAGTTGCAGCTCATTTTGCAAGAAAGAAAAATAATTGGAAACCAACACGAAAAGAGTTTTTACAGGATGTTCAATCCAGCTGTTTGGAATATTATCATGGCGGTCTATGGAACGTTAAGTACAATCGTGAAAGTATGATATCAGTTGATATCGTTGCCTGTTATCCAGGAAGTTTTTTAGGATATGGATTCGCTGGTGAGAATTTTAAACGGTTTGGACATCCCACACATGAAATGACTCGCGTCGCTATTAATGGACCACTGCCTGATTTTGATTTGATCGGTTTTGCTTGCGTAGTATCATTTGAATTCGCTGAAGGACTTCATCCGTGTTGTTATGTTTGGATTGGTAGACACATGGCTGAAAGGATGTGGTTACCAATAGTGTTATTGCGATATATGATTGATTGTAAAATGTTAGTTTCGTTGATTGTCAGCGAAGCGATTATCTCATATCAAAAACAAACCAATGTCTGGTTACCAGAATCAGAATGTCTTGATAGTATAATCGATAAGTCTAGAAAACATATTGATGCTGACGAGGAGTACATCATTGAATGGTCCAAAAAGATATTTAATCAACGAAATAATGAAGCAAAGGATCTCGGCCGAAGAATAATCGGTAAATTTACACAAGGTGGAAAAAAATTCAACTTTAAAAGACAATCCTCACGATTGATTATAGATGATGCCGAATACGACTTCGTTATTAAAGATGCAGTAGAGAAAAATAGATACGCAAATTGTAAAACAGCCTTTTTGTCCAATAAAACAAAGTTAGGTAGAATTGCTACTTACAGTGATGGAGAAAGCTCTGCATATCTACATTTGAGAGCTTCTATGCTGGGTTATGCATCTATCAATTTATTTGCAATGATAAATAGATTTCCTAGTATAGCAGTTAGAGTTGCAATTGATTCAATGTATGTCGATAAAAAATATATCAAAGAGGTAACTAAATTTACTAATAGCGGAGAGACTTGCGGAACATGGCGAATTAAACATGAAATACAATGCAATTATTCTGAATCAGCAGACCTTGAAATTAAAAGCAGTTACCTGAAGAACGATAATTCTATCAGTGAAAAATCCGAAGGATTTTCTATGTCTAAAGCACCACCGATATCAGATCCAATTTGTAGATATAAAACAGTTTATTTAAACGGTTGTGGTGGATCTGGAAAGACAACACGTGCGATAGAATTATATCGAGAGAGAACGTCCATGATTGTACTCACACCAACTCATAGACTAGCGAGAGAGATCAAACAACGAAATGTTGAAGCTTGCACGTATCATAGTTTTTTTCGATACAAGGGTGATGCTTGGACTCCTGAGCGAATGGGTGAGAAATTTATTCCAGAGGTTATTATTTGGGATGAAGCATGTACTGTTTAAGAAGATGTATTAAAAATGTTTCTTGATTGGTTATTGCAAAATAATACAAAAGTTATATTGTGCGGCGATCATGGTCAACCACCACCATTTGTTGGTAGAAGTCCACATAATTGGTTAAAGGATTTGTTGATTATTACGAAGAAATTTATACTGACTATAGAGCACTCGAGTTTAAAAAACTAATTAGATTACAACCCGATATAATTCAATGTGAAGTAGCGCGTGAAATAATTTCTGAAACACCTATGAATGATTTTTGGGAAACATGGAGACCAAATGATTTTGTAGTAGCAAGTAGAAAGATAGTCAGAGACGCACTTCAGAAAAAGTTGTTTGAGCTACACAAGAAAAAATTCCCAACGTTTCCAGTACCGTTGTGTTATAGACCATTGGATACACGAAAGCAGAATATTGAAGTTGAAATTCCAGGCCAGACGGAGAAACAGATTCTAGTGTTAAATGATATTGTGTTAGTTGATATCAATACTGTAGAAGATGCATTATGCGCTGATAAATCACCATGGACGCTTGGTTATGTAACAACAATACACTCGTCACAAGGATTGACCATCACGGATACAATTGTTTGGATAGTTGATAATCGCATTGAATGGTCAAATTTAGTCTATCTCGCAGTGTCCAGAGTACGACGAATAAATCAACTACGAAGGATTGTTTTCGATGATGATTTTAATGCAAAACGATGACAACACTGATAGTACCATCATTAATAAAAAACTCTCTGGTTACAAACAGCAGGACAAAAAAAAAAACAACGAGAATTTGATATTGATGCTGAAGTAATAATCGCATTAAAAGAACAACAGAATAATCACTGCGCCAGTTGCAATTGTATAATGCACTGGCAGTATTCGGATAAAGACCCTCGACAATTCACCGTAGACAGAAAAAATAACAGTCTTGGTCATGTCAGAAACAATGTGATGTTGACTTGTCTTGAGTGTAATAGACGTAACGGAGCTAGTTAAGACCATGTGGCGGTAATTGAGTATCGTCCGGAATGACTTGTAGTTGTTCGCGTGTAAATCCACGCTGAGGTGCAGTTGAATCCAATCTGTAGATTGGAGGTCTACCAGTTGATCGCGTTATGGTTGAAATTTTATGCGTAGTAACACTCCATATAGGATCAGTAGCTCTTCTTTTACCACCTTCAAGCTCTCCTGGTTCGTATAAATATCTCACAGTAACATCACCGAGAAGTGGCTGAGTGCTAACCCGCTGTGGTTGTTCGGGTATATATTTTTTATTGCAATATTTGGTTTCATATTATAAGTTCGAGTAATCTCGTTATTTAACGCTACAACTACACTCGGTAACCTTTGGACCCATTCACGAGATCGTTTTTCTTGGATGAATTCTTTTGCATATTGATATCCAAATAACCGTTCTGCAAGAGTTCGATTAAATCGTTCTACAATTGCCTGATCACGATGTAACGCAGTATGTCCCCGTCGTATTGTAACATTATGAGTTTTCATTGTTGATAGAACAGCACCTTGAAACTCTTTGCCAGGATCAACTTGTAATAAATTTGGCCATCTTAGAGGACCTCGTCGATAAATCCTTTCAAATGCAGAAACAACTTCAGAAGCTGACTTTGTTTTCAATGGTTCTGCTTGTTTAAATCGACTCGCAATATCAACTACAGTTAGCGCGTATTTGTAACCATGGTCATGTGGTAAAAACAATAAATCTGCCTGATGAACTTCATTGGGTACGGTAACATCAAAATGAGAATAATTAATTTGTTTAGGCGGTGGTAGATAAATTTGCCATATAGCTTGTTTGGATAACCAATCTTTCGCAGTGGACTTTTTCACTTTTGCAACGTTAGCGAGTTTACTGATTGCTGCTTTACCCTTCCAGTATCCTTTCGGAGAATAATAAATAGATTCCATACTATAAAAACACTAGTGTTTTTAATTACCAGCACCTAACACCAATTTGCCTTTCATAGCTGATGTGACCAACCATGAAGCCAATTTTTCTTTGAAGGATTTATCGGTAATAGCATTTAACGCATGAATTAATTTTACATCCGCGAGATGTCTTGGTTGCAAATTATTGCTTTTATATGCAACATCATGAGCATGACATGCCTTATCAATAGCATTTATCGGATACTCACCAGGCCGGGGCTGATTTTAATCATCAAGTCTGATATCTAATCTCGTTCCGGGACCACATTAGCTATAACCTAGAAGGTGTTTTTCTCCGGGGTATTTTGCCCATGGGGTTCCGGGGAGTTTTCCAAGTTTTGCGGCAATATCACCTCCGAGTTGCTTTTTTTTAAAAATCTAATTTTTTTTGTACCACATGTTACACACTTACCAGTAAGCGCTAGTCTATTGTTTTTAGTTGTAATGGTTGTTTGATCGGTTGTATCAGTACGCTTTTTACATTTAACACAATATAGATCCATAATGTATATATAGCGTTATGAATATAATTGATTTTTCAGCGACTAAAAGAAGAGAACCGGTAAAACACCACGCAGCGCTTCCGAATTCTGTCCGTGCCATTATAATCGGACCATCTGGATCGGGTAAAACACAATTGCTGCTTAATTTGATAATGCGATTTATGAAGTGGGATAAATTATATTTAGTTGCCCCATCCGTAGATGATCAACGGTGCTATGAAGTGCTAAAAGATTATAATGAAAATGAATTAGAAATTAAAGGTGAAAATGTAATTGACTTTATTACTGATATTAATGATGCACCATCAGTAGAAGATCTCGATGGAGACATAAACAATCTTGTAGTGTACGATGATGTAATGTTAGATAATCAAAAGAACCCTGCTAGAATATTTTCACGAGGTAGGTATAAAAACACTGACGTGATATATGTCACTCAACGATATACTCAAATTCCAAAAGTGATTCGCGATAACTGCAATATTCTTGCTGTATTCAATGGCGTTGATACACATACGCTACGAAATATATGGCAAACATGGTGTTCCGATATGGACTTTAATGGATTTAAAAATTAATTTAGTCATGCTCAGTCTGTCCCATATGGATTTATAACAATAAATTTACACGACCCTCGGTCACGATATCGTATTGGACTTGATCAAATATTTGGTTAAATAATTTGTATTAATCAGCAGCAGGGGGGGGTGAGATAACAACATATTTGCGACGTAGATGGCAGCAATTTCCAGGGTGGTTATGACAATGTATTTGCGACAAAATCGCTAAGGCTCCATTTGTAAAATGGGGTCTTTATTTTTTTTTTTTTTGGTTAAAATATGAGATTTCGTAGGAAGGCTCCATTTGGTATTCTGAGGCTTTAATCGATTTTGTCGCAAAAATTTGTAGGGTTCACCTCCCTGCTGCTTAATATATTCTTTTTGATATGTCTATAGGGTAATTATAGGTAATTTATATCAATGTATTAAAACCACATTTGTATTGTACTTTGTAACGTTTGATGAGGCTTACTCTTTAATTTCATACTTTACAAAGGTTTGATTCTTTAAAAATGGTTTTCCAGATTTCCCTAACTAATAATCCGCATCATTAAGAATGACTGTGGCTTTTCTTTGGTAGTGTATAAAAGACTTTTCATTCCCATTATTTTGTTGCTTTATTGATGGGAGTATTTTGTGTTCGAGAGTACACAGTTTGGCTTTATCTCAGAATTGCATTTCTCAAAGTACTGCAGACTGCATAGTTATTTTCATTTCCTGAACTGCAAAGATCAACTAAAAAAAATGTCCGATAAACCTTTTAATTTTAAGATTTGTTATATTTTATAATTTATTTATTTCATTTACAGAACCGAGTATTGTCTTTTATAGGAAACTTTGATTTCCGCAATGTAAGAACTGCCATTGTTAGTAAGGTACTTATGACTACTTCAAGTTCGTTTCTAAAGTACATTGAAGCTGCCATTTCGATACGCTGAATACTTTAGGCAGTTTATTGCTTCCCTAATACCACGCAATGAAATTTCAGTCACACTTCACAAAAGTAGCGTAGAGGTATGGCAACATTATTTTTGCTGTGTTGCAAATTCATTCAACTTTACCTTACAAGTCTCCTTATTTCAGATGCGCGTAATAACTCTCAACCGGAACCTTCAGCTCAGACTTGAAAATATTTCAATGTATATATCTTCCATACTGCTTTGAACGTTTTGCCAATTTTATGTAATACTCCCCAGTAACGATGCTGTAAAATGATCATCTAGTCACTCATTCTAGATTGTCTTTGCCTTTTGCACGTAAGTTTTTGTATTGTTTACCACATTTTAAATCAGCTGAGGTGTCGAAAAAGTTGTGTAATAATCAAGTTATGTACATTATTTTGCAGCATTGTTTTATTATCTTGTATAACAATGTTCTAAGCACTACATTGAACGCATTTAATTCCCCCATTTGATGTTACTGGATCATGGAGTTCTGTTTACTTTAGTGTCTAAATATTTATATCAAAGCGCTGATGGTATTCCACCAGTAAAGACCGAGTCACACACTGTGCTAACTCCACAGTTTTAAAGAGGTGATAGTGATATATGATACATTTAACAGGAAAATAACAATGCCTTTATTAAGAGCTAAATGTGGTGATTTTCCTGATTTGAACAGCAAGTACATATATTAAGTGCTTGACGTAGGAAAACATGTTTCACGTGGCTAAAGTTAATGTCTGATATGGGTAAGTTAAGTGTTTGAAGTAAGTAAACTACATGTTCAATGTGGATACACTACATATTCGATGTGGATATATTATGTTTAATGTGAGTAGATTCTGTGCTTGATGTGGGTAAATACACAAGATTTTTATATGATTGAATTTGGTTTACATCATGAATATGTTGGAAATGTCAACTTACCTTGATTAAACATAAAAAGTATATATTTGATGGAGAGAAAGATGGTAAGTCAGTACATAAAATAGCTCTACCACAGTCAACCGTAGGAATGACAACATTTTACGTATATTTGAACTTAATAACACGTTTCCAAATTTCCGCAGAAACAAAAGTTTTGTTTTAGATGGTCAAGTTGGGGTTTTGGTAACACCTACATTTATCAGATAGAAATGAGTTTCTAGGTGTTTTTCTTCTTTTTGATATAAACAAAAATGTCAGAGACTTTGCATGACAAACCAAACAAATGGACCTCACTGTGTCGTACACTATCAATTAACAATGGGAATATGCTTTGACTGGGCTGCAAAATTAGACTAAATATGATTTGGTGAAGAAAATTTACGACTAAAAGGTTGACAGACAGAAATAAGAAATAGCATTTTGTTTCCAATTCTGTGGAAGTTTTAGGTGTTAAGTGTGGAATAGTATTCGGATGAGGAGTTGCGGGAAAAATGTCATTGTAGTTGCGTTTTATTGGTTTATATTGGGTTTAGTATATCATTACTGGGGATTGTTGTAAAAGCTTTCATGGAGGTATCATACTACATCAAAGTTTCAGAACATGATGAATAGTAATTTCTGCAGTTAGTAAACTGAACAGTACTAATGATATGATACACAAAGTCAAAATAAAATAAACCACTGGAAGCACGAACGATTACCCTTATACAAAGAAACAAAACATGCAATCAGGAAGAAAATGACCAGCCAAGAAAAAAAAACAAAAACAAAAAACAATAAAAAAACAGAGTTTCTGAGAGGAGGGGATTAAATTCATCATAAGCAACAATAAGCTCCAAATGCTGTCTTGTCCATTTCAAGGTTTCGGCAATTTTATAAAAATGAGGAAATTATCTATCTGCTTCTTTTCATGAAAAGAGGATTACATGTATAATATTCTGGTAACATCAAATAAACAACTTGTTTTTCAACATGGAGAGGGAGCTTTCCGCCTGTCAGCTCTACTTATTTTCATCTATATTGTCTATATTGCATTTCCTCTTCTTCTCTCTGCATATGCATTTATATTTCCGTCTCTTCTTTCTTTATTTCGTTGCTCTTCTTCTTCTTTCTCTCTCTCTCTCTCTCTCTCTCTCTCTCTCTCTCTCTCTCTCTCTCTCTCTCTCTCTGCATCATTTCTCTCTGCAATTATAGCTTTATTTGGTCTAGTTCCATGTGGTTTTTCTATAACTGTAAGTTTTAAAATTTCCTATCAAAACCAGTTACCAAATTACTAATTAAACCCAAAGCTGTTTCATCCTATCAATACTTTTCTACCATGCACTAGACCAAAACCTCTTCCATTTCAATTTGTTGAACATGCTTTTACTTCCGAAAAAAAAAGTCTTTCATGCTCAAGCAGTGTTTCATATTGCAAACACTCCAACCCTTTATGGGTAGGATTTTAAACTGCATTAGGTAACATTATGAATGTTTTTAATTTTGAATAAAGATTTTTCAAAATATGTAAAATCAAAATCCATACTAGGGACAACGAAGATACCAAAACTAAGTCAATTTATGTTTCAAAAGCATTTTTAATATTTCTAATATCTCTGAAAAGTTTTGTAAAAATTCCTATCCCTGACAAGCTCACAGCTTCTCTTACGACTATATGGTTTTAAACTAAACAACAAAAAAAGCAAAACCAATACATGTAGTAAAATTACCAAATAATTTAATTCTCTAAGTTACAAAGTCTAAATTTAAGAGGAAATTATATTCTTGTGAATTAAATTTCTAATAATTCTATATATTCTATCATAAGTCCAAAGGTATAGAATATTCCGAAAGATTTCATCTCTTGAATATACTGATGTACAAATAGCTTTGAACAGGTTGATTTAGCAACACTATTGCTGAGTCACAATAATTCGAAATCGTTGGCGGTGTATCCATGATAGAAAAATAATATAACCCATCACAGCAAAGTTAATTTCAATATTACATTGCCTGCTCTAGCCGTTTTTGTGTCCATTCACAAAACTCCCGCACTCAGCTAAACGTATCTCTCTCCAAAAGCGCCATTGTATCAATCTGATTTTGACCATCTTATCGAGCAGTTGTCAACATATTTTTTTTATTTTGCCATTGTAATGGCTACCACACGTTTGGGGCTGTAAGACACCCACAAGGGACGGGAGAAAATTGAAGGCTTTGTTTCCGAACACAATCTTTGCAACTTCAATGATAAGCTATATACCTACAAGCATTTCATCATGAGATCCTACTAGTCCTTAGATCGGACCATATACATTCCATATACTTGAAAAGAAACCTTAATAAATTTTAAGGTGTGGGGCAGAGGTGGAATTAAACCAAGCATATTGGGAAATGTTTGAGTGTCTCTGCTTATAAATTTAATAGGTGGTCGTTTCAAAGAGGTACTGGACCCAATATACATATTTACATAAGTACTCTAGAATGTTTCTTGGGATGGATGCGGTGCCAAATACGTCGGCGATAGGTGGTCGTTTCAAAGAGGTACTGGACCCAATATACATATTTACATAAGTACTCTAGAATGTTTCTTGGGATGGATGCGGTGCCAAATACGTCGGCGATTCTTAAACGAGTCAAGAGACCAAGGTCTGATGATACTTCCTAAGACCGGCCCAGAGAACTAAAAAGAATATTAAAACTTTAACTGAAACTCAACAGCTGTAAATTAGAATACATGCCGGACTTTAGCTTCTTCATCATTTTTGTGGATACTTGATCTGTCACACAAGTAATAAAATTTGTCTGAGAGTATTTAATATTGTTCATCAATAACACCAAACTATCATCCATTCCGTCTATGTCTAATTTACGTACGTACCCATGAAATTGTTGTTACAGTGGTTGATAGTACCCAACGTTTGCCAGGCTTAAAAAGATTATCGGCTTTTCTTTTCCACCAATGTCCTCTATGAATCCTAACAAATAAAGTTTGGTTCTAGTGTTGCTAGTTTTCCAATCCACTCCCATTGGCTTTTCTATAGAATGCCTATGACTGCCAAGGAGTGGTACAGAAACATAATTGTTTTAATCAATTTAAGTATATTTGCTTTATAACATTTGTTTTATGAATTCTCGTTAGAAGCATTTGAAAGAGAATCTGCCATACCTATACATCTTCGGTTTTGTTTCTTAAGTCTCCCAATCACAACAAAATCACAATAATATTCAGGGCAGGCAGATAAGAAACAAAACCGAAGAAGTTAATGTATGGCTAGATTCCGCTTTCAAAAGCAATCAACAATCTTCTAACCTCTCCATTCCTACCCCACCAGTAAACAAGCCACTACTCCAACAAAAGCAACCCCCCCAAACGAAACAGACCCCCCCATTACCTTGGCAACACTCGCATATCTCTAGAAAAAGGCCCCAATGGGAGAGGATTGGAACCCTAGCCCCCTCACGAACCAGAACTTTAATTATTAAGGATTCAATCGAGGTACAATATGGATGACAAAAAGACTCTAAACTTTGAAAAAAGCCAGTCCAACGTTGAGGGTTACAATCAACCACAGTACCCCCATACAACAAGGATCCGTACGTAACATAGACATAGACGGGGACTGGCAGATAGTTTTAGGTAGTAATAGAAGAAACCATCAAAAACTACACACAAGGACACCATTTTAAAATAACTATGTGTTACAATTCAAGTAACCACAAAAAATGATGACGAAGCAAAAGTCCGGCATGTACTTACTTCACCCAGCCAAACAGCTGTATGAGATTTTCAGTTTAACGTTATTAACTATTCTTTTTAGAACACTGTGGGGCCGGTCATTAGGAAGTATCATCAGGACCTTGTCTCTTGACACTTTGGCACGCCATCCATTTATAACCCACGAAACATTCTAGAGTAACTTATATGTAACAACAGTAACATGGGTCCATTACCCCTCTATGTAAACCGACCACCTAAACGCCGCCGAATTTGGCAAGCAACCCCCGCATCGTCCATCCCAAGAAACATTCTATATCCTATTGTAAATAAAATATTGGGTCCCGAATCCTCTTTGAACGAACCACCCCTATCCTCCCCGGACGTTCATGGCACCCCGGGGGGGGGGGTCATCCATCCCAAGACACATCAAAGTACTTATGTAAAATAAGTAAAATGGGTCCTCGAACCTTCTATGAAACGACCTCCCAAATAAATTGAATAAAGCAGCGACACAACAAAACACATTTCCCCAATAGCTTTGATACATTCCACCATCATGCCCCCCCCCATAAAATTTATTAAGGTTACTTTTCACGAGATAATGACAAGAATACTGGACCGATCTCGAGGACACTATAAGAACACATGTCTGAAATCATTGTCTATATACATAATCAAAGCAGAAGCACCCATGAGATACGGCCCCTCCGTGCCTACACTATCCCACCCGTCCGAAAGCGAGTACAAGTAGGGTGTCTAAAACCCGCCCCCCACGTGTGGACGCCCAACCCCATGCCCCCACACAAAAAACTGAAGCCCCCAGCTCGATTAAGATGGTCAACATTCAATATGAAACACGACTCTTTTGAAGAGAGATTACGTAGAGCAGCCGTGCGGGCGTTTTTGTGAATGGACAACAAACGCTAGACAGGCCATTGAAATCATATGAAATTAACTTTGGGCTGTGCTGGTTAATCATACAATATAACACACACCAAGATCAACAACTCCCCCCTCCCCCGATAACGAATTAATTAGCCTCCAACCCGACAATAGAGGAATGCCCCTCAACAACCATACACCCGCACAATAGACCCCATCAGACACTACCAGCGCTGCCCACTTTACGAAAAATCCTCAACCAAAGGCCTTACAGCCAAGACATAAAAACCAAACATATCCCAATATTACCTACACCCGCATCAACATTCCTCCACAAAAAATTATCGACTAAAGAACCATTCTCGCCATTACCACAATACAAATTAACCTAATACCTACCAAACCTATGGATTAGCTTTTTTTAGGTAGTATCTTTTCAAACCATCTAGACGTACGAGCCAGTCTTAGGGGCTTGTCCAGGGATAGGACTATTTACAACCCATTATATCACCTAAAATACATATACAACAAAGCATAAATTGCCCCCTCCCTCAGCAATCTAAAAGGACACATCGTTTGTCCCTAGTATGGATATTTGATTTTTACATATTTAGAAAAAACATAAATTCAAAAATAACCAACATTCATAAAGTTTACCTAAATGCAATTTAAAAACCTACCCATAAAGGTTTGGAGAGTTTGCCATATGACAAACCCATGCCTTGAGCCAATGAAAACTTTATTTTTATCGGAAGTAAAAGCATGTTCAACAAAATGCAATGACCAGCGGTATATATGTCTCGAGCCTTACGCCAAGACTATTCACGGCTGCCACCGCATATGGGAAATAAATAATTCAAATAATGACACAAGTAAAGTCACTGAACTATTACACACCTAACCGCGTTCTCGCAAACACCACATGGAACTATACCAAATAAAACTATCCTTTAAGAGAGAAAAGAAGCAAGAGAGCGAGAGAGATGAGACCCGCGCTCGCCGCACGAGCAATCCGCCTCCGCGCCCCCCTGCCCGCACCCTCCCGCCCTCCGGCCATCCCAGTCCACATCCGCTCTCCCTCCGCTTCCCTGCCTACACTCCCCACACTCAGCCCCACTCTACGCGCAGCCTGCTGCTCCAGCCCCACACAACACCAGCAAGCTCCCCCCCTAATAAAAAAAGAATTACCCCTCCAACAACACCAATACAACCGTCAAAAACCAGCCCCTCCTCCTCACGCCCCAAACCACAAAAAACACCCCAATCCGCCCCCATCCCTGAGCCCCTCCCGCCATTAATCGCAACCAAGAAGTCTACAAGAGCCATAACCAAACCCCACCTTAACTGTTTGGGATTCAGCCCCTCATATAAGTAAAACTAGAAAAAATAAAGATTAAATAGTAAAATAAAAAACCCCAAGGCAGGACCATAACCTTCCTGACTGCATGTTAAGTTTCTTTGTAATAAGGGTAATCCGATCGTGATACGTCAGCATCCATGGTTAATTTTATTTTGACTTTGTGTCTCAAAACCTTAGTAACTGATATTCAGTTTACTAACTGCCGAAAATTACTAATCATACATGAACTGCATGTTATGACATTCAACGGTCGAATTTGACCATAAGGTGTCACCTAGAAATCTCACAAGTAAAATAGATTCAATAAAGTGTCGGTCTGAATGAGAGATGGATTCGATAAAGTGTCGGTCTGTATGAGAGATAGATTCGATAAAGTGTCGGTCTGTATGAGAGATAGAATTGATAAAGTGTCGGTCTGTATGAGAAATAGATTCGATAAAGTGTCGGTCTGTATGAGAGATAGATTCGATAAAGTGTCGGTCTGTATGGGAGATAGATTCGATAAAGTGTCGGTTTATATGAGAGATAACGACATAGAGCTAAGTATATGACACATTTATTGCCGATATAAATGTTTTTGACTATCACGAGATCATCTGAACTTCTTTAGTTCGCATACATCACTGTAGTCTTATTAAAATGTCAAAAGACTGTATATTTTAATTGCATTTTTATGAAGAGAAATAGTTTGAAAAAGTCCTTCCTTTCAATACAACATAAAAGTTATGAATTTGGTGGTGATTGCACAGCTGTGAACAGAAATGCAAGAAAGTCTGTTTAGTAAATATGACAGATTTAAGTCCCTTTGTCCAGACTTAAGTTGGTGCATGCCTACTTGCTTTCTGCACAATCGGATAAAATTACACAAACCAACACGTGCATACTTAAAATATAATTATATTAGCGTTTACTTGTAATCATAACCCTATGAACCTTGAATAAACTTAATTTATGATAGATATTGAATCTCATATGTCTATCTTTGAGGTATGATACTGGGGGGTAGTGAATTCACAGATTTAAACAACAAGAACATCTAAAATGGTAACTAAGTGGCCTTTCCCAAGGACACACCAAGTATGTACCCCACCCCCAGCTTGGATTATCTAATTATCAGTCCCTGGCCCTACTAAATAAGCTACAACGGCTCCTACGACAGATATACAAAACATAATGGCCGTGTACATTTCAGACAATGCATGCGCTGTAGAGGTAAATACTCCACCCAGTTATTCTAAAGAGTAGTTTGATAGGAGCGCAGACTCCATCTACCAACCTTTTATTTCAAAACACCAATACTCTTGCCACTACACGAGAAAACATAATATAACCACAAAATCTATTGGCTCAACACCATTATTTTAGGAAATGGTGAAATGTGTGAAATCGAGTAAACAATAAAATGATATGTGAAATTCATGGATGGAATAACATAGATCTTGGAAGAGAAAACTATAAATACTTCTTGCTTCCCGGAGCTTATATTAAGACTATTTTCAAAGCTTATACTGACTTAACTTGACGAGGAAGATTTCTCAAAAGCCTGAATTCCGTCTGGGAACAGAAACCTCCTCTTTTAGCGTAGCCAATCAGGATTACTTCTTTATTCGCCAAACAGATTATCACTTCCATCTTAGCTAGATTAATTCTGTTGAGTCAGGCTTCAGGCTTTATTAATAACTATTCTGGAAAATATCTTTGTAGTACACCTTGTGTTAGTATTTACATATTCCATGTTTCTGATCGTTGTCGAACGGACCGTAATTACATTTCAATTCATTTCCCGAAACTATGCCTATCCCATCCATCGTACTCAGGAATTTATGGCGAGTCTAGCTCATACAGCAAACTTAAAGTTTACGTGTCACGCCGACCACGACGGAATTTACTGTGAAATAATTTACAAAATTTGCACCATTACGCCTAATCTCCACTAATTATTACAAAACATAGGACCATCGAAACTGAAAATTTTAAGAAAATAAAGCATCCCCCCAAAAAACCCCAACATTATGCTCTCCACCTTCAGTTCGCCAAATTTTGAAAAACATTAGGAAACCAACCTTCTAACTTTTATAAGAATACGACGTCACCAAACCTTCTATCTGGAGAATTGTTCAGAAAAGCGCTAGGCCTTAAGATTTTCACAGCAATGCTAGGCCACAATGTCTCCAATACACAAGCGCCCCTATGTTAAAATACTACAATTTATTCTATTGAATAAGCAAAGTGAAACAAAACATGACGTTTGATAGATTCACTTTCTCTTGAAACAGGTTACAAATTTTATGCGAAATTCAATTAGCTGTTCTGTTATACTGACAGAAAACATTTATCATCTTATTGAGTTACTGATCGAATTACAATTGTAGGCATGTCAGCATCACGTGGTGCTTCCGTTCTTTTCCAAGTCAATGCTGGTAATAAGTCAGCATTGCCAAATTTCTTTCCCGCCTCTCTCTCTCTCTCTCTCTCTCTCTCTCTCTCTCTCTCTCTCTCTCTCTCTCTCTCTCTCTCTCTTTGGTCACCAAACGTTTTAATTAAAGACTGATCTTTTCCTACCATGCCAAACACTACGGAGCTTTTTTGTCTTCAAATAAAATCATACTACGCAAACTAAATATGAATCAGGCTTTTTTCCTTCTTCTGGAATCATCAGTATTCCCACTCTTTTTTGTCTTATCTAGTCTATCTTAAATCAGTAGAACTAAGCTCTGGTCAGTTCGAACCTAATACACACTCACACCCCTGTTAAAATAATTTCTGTCTTTTCTAGTGGTTCCCAGCATTCTTAACTGGAACTATGACAAAAACAGACCTCTTCGATAACTGTTATTTTACCGCCGTCGTTATAAATTACCAGCGGGGCAATGCCTGTTGACACACACTCCTAATACTTACACCCTCAAATCTCGGTTGAAAGAAAATCAAAACTTAATAACACAACCCGGGCTCATCTCCTTGTCTTAACTACGCTACTTTGCTAATTGGTGATTCATTGACATACATTTTCAGACACATACAAATCAATTCTCAGCATACATGATGCAAATCATATAAGACAGAAAATTTGCTTCTCTACAGAAATGCTCGAAACCCTTATGACACACGGTTTCTATTATATAGAACCAAGTAAATCCGAACTCATTCATATAATACATGAGTTATATAACATTTAAGGCAAATTGCTTGCACTCTATTATTACTGAAGTCCAAGAAAAATTGATAAGTGAAGAATAAATTTAAAAAATAATTACAAACTTAACATCATTGAACGTATATTTATTGCAGTTAAGACTAACTTTTGTTTTATTCGTTGCTAGTGTCTTTCTATGACGATGAATATCCCTTTTTCGTGCCTCTTACTTTCCGAAACATACCCATTTGACAATCTAATTAGAAATACTTGATATTTACCGGAGCTAAAATTCAGACTTTATTCAGAACTTATACTGACTTAATTTGACGAGGATGATTTCTTACAAGCCTGAATTCCGTCTGGAACAGACCCCCCACACACTTTAAACTTAGCAAATTAGGATTACTTCTTTATTAGCAAAGCATTTCATCACTCCCATCTTAGTTAGAATACTTTTGTGAAATTATCTACAAAATTTGCACCATTACGCCTCCTCTCCACCAAATTATTAGAAAACACCGGGCCATCAAAACTCAAAATCTCAAAATTTTATGGAAACAGAATAAAATAAAATTACTAGACTCTCCACCTGTCGATTCGCCAAATTTTGAAAAAAACATAAGGAAACCAACCTTCTAACTTTTATAAAAATACGACGACACCAAACCTAATATCTGCAGAATTGTTCAGAAAAGCGCTAGGCTTTATGTGTTCACAACAATTCTAGGCCACCAAGCCTCCTTTTCCACCAAAATTGTCACAAAATAAAAAATCATTAATCTTCAAAACTTTCACAAAAACACCAGATTACCCAACCTCCGTTACGCCAAATGTTTATCACAATTGCTAGGCCACCAGCTATTAGATATTTCTAGGAAAAAGCAACATGATCTATTAATCAGTATTAGAGCTAATTATTCGAAGCCAAGCGTACATTACCTAATGTTTGCTATTCTGTACCTGTCATCTGCATCCTCCAGTAACTGAGACCAAACAAAGCCAGTACAATACACGTATGTGGTGGAGTAGTGGGGTGGCAGGGTGGGTTTTCGAGAATTAATTGATTGTAATACGAATCAAGTGATTGTCTCTGCTTTCATCTTATTTACACTTATTTTGCTATTGGCACTGTATGTGTACCAACTTTTAGCATGTCCATAGATTCTTTAAAACAAGTAAAATCAAAGATGTAGTACGTCTGCAGTGCTATTTAGAATAGTCGGAATCTTGCGTTGACAGAATAATGACATAAACATCAAATTTTATAAGCTGCTTTCTTTTATCGTTTATGCTTATAGCTCAACCTCGGTGTCGTGGGGCAAGTAAAGTAAAGAGCAAAGACCAGAGACGCACCTTGGTTGCCAGTCTCGTCTGATCTGATGAGTATACACCCTTCTAGTCACGTGTCTGATACGCCAACTATTTTGACTCCATACTGTGGCAAAGAGCAACGTGACATTCACTTGATTCATATCACATTCAATATTTCCTATTGGAGTTCCAGAATGAGCATTTCTGTTTTGCACAGTCAATCCATAATATTGTTGCCCAGTAATTAGGCACTCTACGTTCAAGTTTTCGGCGACATTTTTAAGACTTGTGATGAAAATATAGGCACAAATGAAAACTTTTGAACTTCATAACTGAAGCATTTCATTATCATTTGAATTGTGAAAAATGCTTAAAAACTAAAAATATAGACATAATCATTTTCATTATCCTTTGGTAAGTCCCGAGCACACACTCTACAAAAAGTTATTGATTAGTTATGTTCCGCAGGTGCAGATCTATTTTTTGAAGATCTGAGTCAAAACTGAGTTCTTTTTCAACAGTCACAAAGAGCAATGAAGCCTTAGATCTTATCCTTGCATTAAAGTTATTATATGGGAGGGGGCAGGCTTCATGTATGTGTGTGTGTTTGTGTGTGTGTGTGTGTGTGTGTGTGTGAGAGAGAGAGAGAGTGAGAGAGAGAGAGGGAATAAATTGGGGTTATTATTCAAACCTGTCATGACTCAAAGGTCACGTACTATCAGCTGACCAGTTGAAAAGCCTTGATGGTTACGCGTTCAAAATGTGACCAATGTGTGTGAATGTACGTGTAATGATAGATCTATATCTACGTGACTAAGAAGAATTTGTTGGTCAAGTTTGTACAGAAGATCAGGTGAATAAACTTGGTAGTTATTATTGATCAATAAATCTCCTTTGCCGATGGATCTAGGTTTGATACACCTTGGAAGCTGGTTCAGTGCTCTGAGGCAACAATCATACGTCTCATAGTATGAGTTTGGTCAGCAAAACAATCCTCAAACATATCAATTCATATGTGCGTTAGACAACACGTTCCTTTTGATAGAAGAACCACCCTGTGTGTATTTATTTTTCGCTAACTGATTTGCAGTTTGAACTTAAATTCTGCTTTTAATCCCAGTCAGACTGTTCTAATTTTTTTTCTGTTCTTGCATGGTGTTTCTTTAAATTCTTTCTCCTTATATCACTTCAACCATAATGATGCTGTTTAATACTAGGTTTGTTTCATCATTTTGTTCAAATGGTATTTAAAACTAGATTTATTGTATTTAAAACTAGATTTATTTACATCATTTTGTTCAAATTGTATTTAAAACTAGATTTATTTACATCATTTTGTTCAAATTGTATTCTAAACTATATGTATTTACATCATTTTGTTCAAATTATTTATTTTCGTGACATGCGAACTTCAGATCAATTTATAAGTTATATGGATTTGATCATCTTCCTGTTTCTAGTGTTTTGAATATCACTTGACCAAGCATCTCAGTCTGTGTTAATCACTCCATTTTCAGGTACATCGTTTAATTCATATTAAATAGAGAGTTTTGCTGCATTATGAATATATTTAACTTTGAATTAGAATTCTTAATGTTATTTTGCTTCTTCAACTAATTTCATTTAATAATTTGTCTTTCCAAATACGACTCAATGGTTCCATTTGTTGGTTTAAGTTATTTCATATCATGCTATGTCATATTTTATTCATGTAAATTTGGTGATAAAGGCGGCCAACGTGTTTTGTGTTGCTAGCTTTTGCATTGTACTGGCTGCTAGATGACTATATTTGAGTTTTTAACTTGTATCGTTTTAAAATTAATTTGTGTAATTAAATGAGCATTTAAATTATATAGAGTGACTGTGAAGTTTCTAGGAAAAGCAGCGCATGCGTCAGCATCCCCTTGGGAGGGTGAAAACGCCCTGGACGCCGCTGTATTGAGCTACCAGAGTGTGTCGTGTCTCCGTCAGCAAATGAAACCCACTTGGAGAGTACATGGTGAGACGTGAGAGCCATTCATTCCCCCCTCTCTCTCTCTCTCTCTCTCTCTCTCTCTCTCACACACACACACACACACACACACACACAGAGGCCTCATATGGCATGTTGAATGATAGGAAGGAATATTCGATTCTTTTTAAAGATGTTCTTCCATAAAAATCGAACACATAAGAAACCATTGAAGAAAGAATAAATTGGAAAGTCATGAAATAACAACTACAAAACACATACACGCGCACGCACGCACGCACACGCACACATATTGATATATCCCTGGCATGGAATCGATGCCTGCTTTGATCGATTTCAAACTGTTTAACCTGTTTGAATATCACGGTATAATTCTACATAAACTGATTTTATACATACATACATACATACATACATACATACATACATACATACATACATACATACATACATACATACATACATACATACATACATACATACATACATACATGCATGCATGCATGCATACATACATACATATCGAATTTTTGCTTAAAAATGTGTTTGATGCGTGCATACAGTTTAATATTAAAGTCGACTTCCTTGGCGAATGAATTTCCCTACACGTCGAGACTTTTCCTTTGACCTTGTTCCATTTGTTTATAAGGCAAGAGTGGCAGGCGCATATTTTACGACTACTGTTTGTGAGCTAAGCGAATATTCAATATTATCGCCTGGCCGTTTGTTTTAAAGATTGAGATACACATGGGGACTTTGGTTTCGTCAGCGATTAAGATTTTGAATGCATTTGCTAAGGTGTTTATTCATTCTGAAACCAAGGTTGAGATAATCTTCGGAGATGAGGTGTGATGGGTTAATGTGAGAGAGATATTCTCCACTTCTCATGGCTTTTGATCATCGTTATCTAGGGAATGATCGACAAGGGTACAATATGAAATATGAAATTAGGTGATGGAGTAACAGAGAACTTAGCAGCGATATAGAATATAATAGAATAGCACGAATCACAATAAATAAAACACGCTAATTCAATCAATTACATACACAGAAATGACATGGGAAGAATTCGCTAGCTCTCATAAATAGAGTAACAAATTATGCGAATTTCGTTTAACCGTTCTGTTACTGCTAAAACAAAGTTCATCATTTTATTGAGTGACTGATCAAACTCAGATTCCCTGGCATGAAAGCATCACTTATTGCTTCCAGTTTTTTCCAACAACTGCTGGTGATCGGTCAGCATTTCCGTCTATTTCATTCTCTTTTACTTGCCTCTTAAGGTCATCGACCTTTTAGTTACTGACTGAGCTCTCTTTCCAACCAGCAGTCAGACATGTGTAGAGCTATTTTATTTGTGACTTTCATAGCCCTAGCTCGCTTAAAATCAGATAATTTCCTATGTCTTTCTTTGGATACAGGTCTTTTCCAGTTCCCGGGTTTCTTTGCCGATTTATAACAGATCCTGCTCTCATTTTTTTTTCAAGACGTTTTTGCCTTCCTGCAGAAATTTAGACATGTCTATCTCACGAGGGAGATTATTATAAAACCCAATTCCATCTGGGATCCCCCTTTCTTGTTTATCATTGCCAATCTGGATTACTGCCTTACGAGCCAGAATTCTTATTAGTCTCACAAAAGTCAGAAAATTCTTTCTAATCCGCCTTTATTAATAACTTTTATGAAATATCAACTGATGCCACTTATTCCAAACAGACAAAAAACTTTTAACACTTTTAAATTATCCTAGATATAACTTTTTGTATGGCGCTAAATAGTCAAACAGCGCAGGTGCGCCGTAAAAACACAATCAATCGATCAATCAAGCAATCAAGATATTCTCTCCAAGTGACTGTCACTTGGAACACTTTACCACTATGACCAACGTTAACAATGCGCAACCTTTTCTGTTCTAAATGTTAACAATTATATTTCCTAACCCCTGTTAGATTTCATCATGGCTTGTATCATTATATCATTATAAATGTAAGACAATCCGTTTCACGGCATGCTTTTATCTTGGTGTCAAGGTCGCTGTTATAAAAAAAAATGCTTCATGGGTTTAGTCTAGGTTTTATCATCTGCCCCTTAATATATATTATTCATAATTGGCACGATTATTACTTGGCACAATTATTTCTTGGCACGAATTATTATCACGCTAAGATTGTTGACTCTGTAGCACGCGCGCTTGCCTTTGGACCTTGGCGATAAAGTCAAAGTGACAAAGTCCGTCATAAACGATTTGCGTTAAGATTAAAGAGCCCTTCATTGACATCACGCCATGTATTTACCCTGCATAACGTGACAAGAGCACACTAGAAACTGTACATTTTAAGTAATTCTAGCTGGAAAGATTTCATTGGTTACACTATTTTGACTACAACTAATTATTAATATTACATTATTTTAACTACAAATAGGTAATATGATTACATTATTTTAGTTAAAAAAATATTTATTAGTATTACAGTATTTTAATTACAAATATTTATTAATATTACATTATTTTAATTACAAAAAGATATCAATAGGTATCCAATTATCACTGTGACCATCAATTCAAAACAAATAACAAATCCAAATATTAATGATCAAATTAACGCCTAAAGTCTAAACATATCTTTACAAAGCTTACGCTAATCACCCTTTGGTAACACCAATAATCCTTATTCTTTGAAAAGATTAACACTTGGGCAACGACACCTGTGATCTCATTACATTTAACGGGTTTTCAACCAGTTTTTAATGTTTCGATTTTATCATCTAGTGAAATTTTAGGGGAAAAAATTAAATTGTTTGTTGATGGGGAAGCTGATTAAATATGTTTAAATATTTGTAATTACAATAATGTAGTATAGGAACACCTAGTAATAAAAATTAATTACAATGCAGAGCTTCTGCTTTACTCTTAGACGTATATGGCTAAATTACATATTGTAATAATTAAGAAGGGCACATAAACTTTAAGGTTTTCAATCAGGTGTTTTCATTTAATTTTATTGTCCAAAACTGTTAATTGATTATTTTTTAATACATGGGATTCATCATTATGAAGCTAAGACAATTCATTATGTGGCAAGCTCACTGGTTGGCACTGCCTTCGTCATGGACTTTACTTGCAAACCCTTGCTGTCTTGTCCTCCTGTCACTGTTGACTTGAAACTTGTCTATTTACTTTTTCTAAATCCATACCTTTACGAAATAAAGCTTAGTCCGGAAAAAAATTGATTTTAACTTGTTAGTTCTGGTTTGATACTATTTATAAGTTTTGAAAAACAACTTCCTACCTTTACTCAAGTTTGACGACCTAATGAAGATCGTAACCGTTTTATTACACCTAGCTATAATAATTTTAAAAAAGGAATACAATGTTTTACGCACTTTTTTCCTACTATCACTTTCCCACGTGAGCAGATGTTCACGTGTGTAGACGTGTGCTCACTTGGAATGGCCGTGTAAATACCTTAGCAACATACCAATGCCTTGTTTTCAAACTGCGTGTTTCTACTATTTGAACAGCTCCACGAAATACAACAGGGCCAATGTGAAAGTGGAGATACCTGCGGCGCGGTTGGTTCCATCTATGATTAAGTTGCTACTCTGCGACTCCAAACCTTAAATAGTTCAAACGGTACTTAACGCATTTTTTTAATTTGGAAAAAATATAACCATCAACGGCGACTAAATGTTTCATTTTTAAGGTATAATACAAAATGGAGGCACAAGGCCAAACATTATCCCGGAAAAGACGGAGTTAGAGTTCTACATCCGGGCACCTACTCATGTGGAGCTAGCGGTTCTAGAGGGGAAAGTTCACAAATGTTTTGAGAGTGCTGCGACTTCAACTGGCTGCAGAGTAAGTTCAAGATAAAACAGATAACACAGGTGGGAAAATGAGTTGTGAAAATATTCAAACAAATACATTAAATATGACCACTGTCTAACGGCTTCCTAAGAGTAAATAGCACCAGGCGCAACGATGAAGGTCCAAAAAGGTTTTGGCACCCAATACCACTGGCGCCACAGGGCAAACGTCCTGCTCCACCCTCCACCCCACCGCAAGTTAGTACGATACTGCCACTGTTACTGAACACCAAATAGAGACACATTTTTAAATAACTGCTTCTTCAAAAACTGCAAAATGGATTTGACTAAACGGAACATAAAGCATAGTAGAAGAAAACGGAGCGTTTCTTCAAATGAACCAATTCTTCATAACTGTCAGATAGAAACTGACAAAACTTCACAGAAATCATCCTGGCTAAAAAAAACCTTTCAATTTGCCTTCAGATTTGGACATTGTTACCAAAAACCAAAGAACCAGAAACAAAAACTTTATTCAACTTTTCTACAGTAACTACTCAGATTAATGCAATGATGCCATTCCGTTTTAATGGTTAAAAATAGAAAATACTGAACTTTATTCTAAGAAAATTTACTGTTTGAAAGAATTTTACCAAGATTTACACAAACATTCTGGCATAAAGAGCTTCTAAATATGTAAAAAGAAAAATGTGAATCCATCGCAGTCATTTTTTTAAAAAAAGAAAAAAACCTAACATTACAGAGCTTCGTGTAAATCTCTCCTAGAACATATTCTCACACTTTAGTATACAGCATTCTGCAATAGGTACCTAGCATAAATGGAGCTGATACTGCAATGTGTTGAAAGACGTGAGCATTGTAACAAAGCTACACAACATGAAGGCATTGAAGATGTACAATGCTTTTTGTACTTGTGCAAATCACGCGACTCTTTTATATGGTATTTGAGATATATTTAGTCAAACTTGTCGATTTTAGCTTTGTGCATAAATCAAACTGATAACGTTTTTAAAGGTGAATTCCATAATTTTTAGATACATCTTGGACTTGAAATGTCTAGATACTCGATGTTCTCTCTCTCTCTCTCTCTCTCTCTCTCTCTCTCTCTCTCTCTCTCTCTCTCTCTCTCTCTCTCTCTCTCTCTCTCTCGCACCAACCCATATACCGTCACGACTAAGCACGCATCACCAAAAAATGATGGCAATGAAACGTTGTTATATAAGCTCGTGCGTAGCAGACACACTCGCATGACGACCTAGCAAGGCGATGTGTGCAATTTACTTGCGGACCTGGCGTCGATCACGTGATACGTAGTAGATCTTATGATTGTTCTTGGCTTAAAACTCATATGTCATATATATATATATATATATATATATATATATATATATATATATATATATATATATATATATATATATATATTTATATATGGTCTGAATATGAAAATATTCAAAACGTGTTGTTCAGTTTTATCACTTGCATATATATATATATATATAATTTGTTTTTTAAGAACTTAAGTAAAATTTCAGTGGCAGATGGAAATTATCAAGTATTTTTTGGCAAAACTTCCAGGCAGAAATAAACTGGTCCACGCGTCCCCGTTTGGACATGGTGAACAACATGACAGTCGCTGAGCTATACAGAAAAAATGCCGTGTCAGTCGGGGTAGACTTTGAGAAGTACGGGATGCCGGACGTTTGTAACGCTTCGACAGCGTCTACAGACATGGGAAATGTGTCGCACGTGGTCCCCAGCATACACCCCATATTCTACATTGGATCTACTTCGGTCAATCACACCAGAGACTTTGCTACTGCTTCAGGTAGGTTGACATAAGGTGGTCTTGTTTCGAATAATTAGCAATGTTAGTCTTTAAAGGAATGTTCTAATGACACATGTAAGTTTCACTTTGACCATGTGATGTCATATGGACATCTTCAGTGGAACGTTCTTCTACAGTTCCTTACCTTTGCCCAATCTGAAATTAGGAAACTAATTATATATACCAGATTGAGAAAAACTGACTAAAACTGGCAACACCGCAAAAGTGTCCGTATTCATTTATTAACATGGTATGAATAATAAAACAATTTACCACAGAAGGGATACTCTTAATCTCTAGAGTAAACAGATGAAAACACAAGTAAACAAATAATGACACTTTAATTAGTGTTCCTATATTTACTAAATGTACTTTTCAGCACTTTTTACAAGTCATCTCTGAACAAATATAATGTTAATGAAAATGCCCCTTTATTTTAAATTAAATTTCAAGATTTATTTGAAATGTTAACTTATGGGCAATTTTAAAATTCTTATCTGTCAATGAAACGAGAAATAAAAATCCCCAAATCGTCCGACATTTGCGCAAATGAGACAATTCATTGAACTATTTTATTTAAAAGTTTTACAAATATGTAGATGGTGCAATAAACCGCTGAATCCTCACACCACCCACGTCTGCAGGTGACTGGTACCGGATTTAAGTTTGATAAAATGGGAGATATATTATGTTACAATTTCAAAATTATGCTTTATTTCCTAGTGGTGGTTTCATTATTGGGATACTGTTAGGTAATTCATGAATAATTTTGATGTGAAGATGGTTTCCTTTTCAAGTAGCTATTACATTTTATATGAGCCAGAACTAGAGAATGTGAAAATATTTTCATATGATCGGGCAATGGCTTCCCAATGTCACCGTTATTATCAACACAATAGCTTATCGAAAAATTGCATGTCAAAGATAAGATACCAGTATATATTTCTGTAAGCATGTAATGTCAAGTTTCTCAGCCGATTCTTACTAGATTGCGCATAATATATGCAGTTGCAATCTATTTTAAAGCACACAATGTCGAGAACATAACTGATTGGTCGAAATCTAGTTGGGGTTATGGCATAGACATGTTCCAATTTTATTAGCCAATCAACAATTCTTCTTTTTTTGACTTCCATATGTAGCTCTTGAGAACTGAGGCATGACCGAGATGGACCGTTTTAGTACTAAAAATGGTCGAATTGAGACTTTTGTTATTCTTTTTTTCTGACTGTAAGTATTGAAATATATTTTTGAAAAGAAATTGTATACTTTTATAAATATATGTTTGTATCTCTACTTTGGTGCGTTCATGTATTAATAAAATTGGATAATATTGATAACTACTTTCATGGGGAAAGCATAACAATGTACTTTATTAGCCAATCAACAATTCTTCTTTTATTGACTTCCATATGTAGCTCTTGATAATGTAGGCATGACCGAGATGGACCGTTTAGTACTAAAAATGATTGAATTGAGACTTTTGTTATTCGTTTTTTTAGACTATAGTTACTGAAATGTATTTTGAAAAGTAATTGTATATTTATATAAATACCTGCTTGTATCTCTACTTTGGTGTGATCATGTGATCATGTATTAATAAAATTGGACAATATTTTAAAAACTGCTTTCATGGGGAAAGCATAACAACGTACTTTCCAGACGAAAATCTTAGAATTTTGACATTCTCCTTTTCTTAACTCAACAAGATCTAAATCTTAAGGATGTGAGATAGTTCGTTGATAAAGAACATTATGACACCGATATTACCAAAATGTTTCGATGTAAGCGAGATTACTACTAACAAATTTGTTGCTATGTGTGCGCCTGCAATTCCTAGAGTTACAAATATTAATAGGTGGTTGTATTTGTATGTGAAAATATGACCGAGGTAAATTTTTTTCTGAGCAATACTGTACGAGCTCATATTTTCACATACACATGCTGTAACCTTTTAACCTTTTTATTATATACTCATTTTGTTATTCTACCTAAGATCTAATAATCAAAAGAACACATTACAGGAAGCAAATTAATTGATTTTATGCAGTGTTTTAACATGAATAGATACCAACAGTTTTATCGGTACACATTAACAATATTAATGAGTACATAGCACACCCAGCGACATTGGAAATTGGTCTCGCGCTCCTCATTACCGTAGTTTCAAAAATAATTCTCGTTTTGGTATTATCATTTGCGAGGTATTTATAGAAGATACCAGTTTTTCTGCAAAATATATTTATTCAAAAATGTTTAATCCTAATACACCGATATCCTCAGGACCTCCACGAAATTACACCCATAAATAGCGTGCCTTCCGCTCCAGTATTCTTTGGGTAGGCCATCAAGTTTTATACCTAAGCGAAGATCACTCTGCTTAACTGCCAGATTGGTCGGCAAACAACTTTTATCTCCCTTTAGCTAAAAGTAGTAACTGGGAGGAACTGATTTGCAAGGTAGTAGTAGTTTTCCTAAGGTATTATGATTGGATAAGTATTCTCGAAGATACATATTTTACTTGGAAAATTTGGTTTCTAATCCGAATTGCATTAGCTCCTTAGTTAAGAGAATTAGTATCCTCCCTTACCGCTCCGGTGGCTTAGTGGTTAGAACGTCCAACTTGGAAGCGGGAGGTCGTGGGTTCGGTCATAACAAAGACTTACAAAAATCGTAGTAACAGCTACCTCGATTGACACTCAGCATTAAGAGGTTAGTGTTAGGACTGGTCGTCCTGGTGTCAGGATAATGTGAGTGGATGGGGCATCATGCCACATGTTTGTGGCATGATGCTCCAGTGCTAGACATCACTATAAACTGCCACACTGCAGACATCGTAGCGATACGACTGAACTTTTTTTTAAAACTACGTTAAAATTGATAATCAAATAATCACTTCCTTTACGAAGCTTGAAACTTCGTTTCAGAGTTGTTTGAATATTTGTCTTTGCAACTATTAGATCCTATTATGATAGTTTGAAATTTAAATCTTTAGGCATGTCTATTATTGCATTTTCCAAAATTTGCTGTTGAATTTCTGTGATGGTATTATTTTTGTGGCTTTTGTAAGCATGTTACTTTAATGTCCAAAATTCTGTAAAGAATTTTTATCTACTTTATATAGGTCTTTTCTGTATTTTTTTAATTACGTGGTTTATTAGTCAACCATTTACCAGAACTCGTAAACGAGACATCGGCATTCGCTAATTTTGATATAGCAACTTGTACATAAATATTCAATAAGAACTTGTAATTAAAAATGTGAAAAGGTATACACGATTATATTTTGAATTTATAGCCAGGCTCCTTAAACAACGTATTTTTTTCTGGTGAAAATAAAATCACGACTATGGGCACTATTATTGCACCTACTAATGCTACACTGGTCTTTGAATACTTGGAAGAGGCTGTGAATTACAGAATGAAGGTCAAATTCAGAAACTAAACTGACGATTGTTAAAGAACTGACAGATATTGGAAAAAGACTATCTCAAATATAAATATTTGAAAAAGACTGTATAAAATATTGAATAAACAGAAGAATACGTCCAAACTCTTGATAATTTACATCCAGACATAAAATTCACAAAAATGAATTATCTGGAACCCATAATCTCAAGTTATATGCATTACGTATCGGCTCGTTCAATCTAATGCAAAGAAAAAGTGAAGACAACAAACTTTGTAAATTTTATTAAAAATAATTTATTACCCTAGAGAACATAGAACATAATGTAAATATGTGAAACAAGACCTGTGATTTACGAAAACTATCCAAATCTAAAGATATAAGGCAAAAGTCTTGTGAACATTTCTAACACAGTCTGGAGTTCAGTTCCACTCCAAGATGGCACATGATGACGTCAGACAAAGGCTAACAAAAATTCAGATTTTACACAGTGAAGCACAGTTTTTATTGTTCCGTTCCAATTTAGAAGATTTTCAAAAGATATCTTTGTCCAAACCAGTAGTGTTGTTCTCCAGGAAAAAAAATTATTTAGAAAGAGGAAATACAATTAGCTCCACTAATAAAATACATGTCGTGCTACGTAGATACACGAACAGAGAACTTCTTCTAGCACAAAATACATCTTTTAAGGTAATAGCTGTGTGACTCTAAGATGTTAAAGTCGGCCATAACTCTATCTTTTACTCTGACTGTGACAGTGACTGTCTTATAAAATAACCAAACAAATAAACGAAGCTAATAAGTCGTTTCATGTACACGGGCACGGAGGACACGTGTAATTTCGCAATGCATCTGGACATTAGGAAAGCCTGACCCAGTATCAGCCAATCGTTTTCTAAGCTATTCCTGAATGTTTACTAGGGACGAATTAACCATCATACACATCTCGTGCTTACATACGTCACATTTACGAGTTAAGTAAACACGATGTTTCTAACAACATATTAAACCCATGCAAACATAATCATAATAATAATTACATTTAATGAAACAAAAATGAAATAAAAGTTTTATATAGAATATATTTCTTAACACACATTGACATACACGCGCGCGCGTCGCGTATACACACAAACACTTCAACTACAGGGTTGTAACATCTGGAACCCATATGTATTCGTTAATATTATCTAAGACCGACATATTCGTCAAGTTGTCTGAAACCCACTAAGATTTCTAGTAATCCACTCGATACAAATAATCATCTCAGCTTGAAATGTTGTTCCACAAAACACAAAAAGTGAAAATTCCTTTAAATTTTGTCACGCAAAACACATGAAAATGAACGTTCCTTTTGATATTGCTTCAAGAGTGATAAGAATTAAAAGACAAACATAAACAAGAAAATATACTCCTAGAATTACAGCGATATCTTCGCATGCAAAACTAATGAGGGAAAATAATCAATTAAGGCAATCTGATTAAAATCAGATCTCCACTGTCCTAAGTGAAGAACTGACAGCGACCACTTAGGGATCATGTTCTGTTGACCGTTGAATTATCCAAAGCAGTTTTAGAAAGTGAATCAAACCATTCGGTACACATTATTGCTCTTCGACCATATTGCTCAGTCTTCCAAACGCGAAGGTATAAAACTTCATCTAATTGGTTAATAAATTTAGCGATTATGGTAATAACATGGGTCACCAGAACATGACACCTAAGTGTTCTCTGTCAGATCTTCACGTAGGACAGTGGATATCTGATTTTAATCAGTGTCAATTCAAGATCACTTAGGCAAAAACAAATGGACCACCCAAGGGAGATAACCGTGATACAACCCCATCATCAAGTGGAATTTTTAAAAATTACGTATTGTAACCCACGGAATACTAATGACAGCCCACTGATACCAAAATATGAACAATTACTTCGACAATGTCATAAAATGATAAAAGGTTTGTAAAAACATAATTGTAAGCCTGAACGGCCTTAGGAAACTCGGGAAACTTTTAAAAAAGTTTTTTTTTTATATTGACCTTAAAATGTTCTTCCATAGCTTTAAAATTACTTTCTCTTCTTTAAATGTACTTTTAAAATTTGCTAACGCGCGGAGCCCCTGTGAGCACAGGTCCAAATTAGGCCAAATCGGTTTAATCTGTCTAAAGCCGGCCCTGTTAGTAAAAAACGGCTCAAAAATGCAACAAAAAAAAAATATTGCCAGGTTTAAATTTATCTTCGCTGAAAGCAAACCTTAGTAACCAATCGCGATTCGAGCAGATGAAAACCATAATCTAATATAGTAGAAGGAAACTGTTACATTAAAAATGGTAATTTGTTTTTTATAGTTCAACTGGATATAGATGGCACAGTTAAAAATGTGACTTATGACCTGAAATGTGTGAAACGTGCCTCTTACATAGGTCCAACGAGAAACGAATTAAAAAAGAAAATGACAAACAAGAGCAGAAGATCTCAGATTATTAAAAATGAATGGATAATTGTATAAAGCTTTAAATATCTGCCTTAATATGAGCTATTTACTGATAATCAATCAATATTTTGAGAGAAGAGACATTCTACTTCACACGCATCTACGAGACCTTAATTGTTTAAGAAATCGTATCATGTGTGTGTGTGTATGTGTATGTGTGTGTGTTGTGTGGATTTTGAACGTTGCTGTAACAATTTTTCAAGCATATGGCATCAATGTCTGCAGTGTGGTAGTTTATACTGATGTCTGTCACTGGTGTATCATGCCGAAAACATGTAGCATGATGTCCCACTCAATCACATTATTCTGACACCAAGCCGACAAGTCCTAACACTAACCTCTTATTGCCAAGCACCTAACGAGGCATTTGTTTGTACCATTTTATACGTCTTTGGTATAACTCGACCGGGATTCGAACCCGCAACTTTCCGTCTCCGAGGTGGACACTCTAAATACTAGGCCACAGGAGCGGTTAGGACGCGTTATGCATTGTATCAATAGACTGTTTCATTTTAATAACTTGAACATACAAAATTACATTCTTTTGCTTTGTGTCGAATACTTTATATATTGTATCAATACGTTGATGTCTTTACTTAATATCCTGCACAGGGCTTATATTAAGGGTATTTCTTTAAATTGTTTCAAAAATTTATATGGGGATGTTTCTGATATCCTGTTGAATGTTACATTCCCACCCATATATATATATATATATATATATATATATATATATATATATATATATATATATATATATATATATATATATAAGTATTTTTTTTATTCTTCCAGGTGATCGCGTAGCACAGCCTTTCACTCTGGCTCAGGGCAAGGCCTTAGCAATGACAGCACTGGATATCTTCTCAAATCCCGCCACTCTAGACAAAGTTAAAAACGAATTCAATAAAGCGGTACAGCCGAATGCAGAATAAGCAATTGCAACATGACCATTGACCTTGGCACCTGCCAATCAACTGCATCGTGATATATATTCAAGAATTGCTAACTATGCAAAGATTGCCACTTTTAATTGTGCATATTTACAGTCCACGAGCTGAGTTATGTGGATTTAATGTTCTTTATTCAATGGTCATTTCATTTTGTATTCTTTGTAGGTCTCTTTCAGCATTCTTTTATTTTGCAATGGATATATAGTGGAAAAAATATAAACTCGGATTAATTAAATTATACACAGCCTAATCAACATGACGAAGCTGTCCTTGTCCAGCTTCTCTTAGTTGTTAATTGAGTTGAAAGTAGCAAGTATTAACTCTACTACATGTGATTTTAAACATGTGCTGATATGTGTAATCAGATTATAGTCCCACAATCCATACACAGCCGTACAAATTTTGTTATCAACTTTAATTTTTTCCAGTATTCTAAGTTTAAGCCGTCTCTATCCATGCAAGGACGCAATATTAAATAAGCTAAATAGATATTATATTTTTTAAAATAAAATAGATAGGTAAGCACCGAGATAAAGCAAACATTTCAAACTGTTAGGAATTATTTTAGCATCAATGTTTATATCTGTGCCCGTCATCGCCCCGACTTATACATCTTTTCTGTACTAACCATAGTTAAATATTGCATTTATATAAACTTATTATAAGCAATAAATGTTCAGCTTACCCTTTTTGACGAAATTTTATAGCTGTAAAAAGTCCATGCGATGAACAAAGTTGGTCTGGACTTTTTTAATGACATGTGAGGTGTTATACATCAACAATCAGCATTTAATATATTTGAATAAGATGTATTAGTATTAATATGTGGAACAACAAGAAATATCTTATGAAATCGGTGTAAATGCGACTATTTGACTTCGTTGATATATCAGTTAATTAACTCCATAGAGTAAACTGTTGACAATAAAGATCAAAACATGCGATATTTTTTTCTTATGGACCAAGATTTGCAGCTACGTCTCCCACCCCCACCATCACTCCATATTACCTTTACAATTGGCAAAGTGAATTTCTGGATCACTGTCATCGCTTCTTTACAATTTTACAGCTTTTGATTATATACCTGGCAAAAGGTGTGAAAACGTTTAATTAACGATATATGATAAAGAGGGACAAATATTTTCCAGCTTTCCCATAAACTACTTCCAGTGCCGGATTTAGACAAAGCGAGGCCCTAAGCTATGGGAAGCTATAAAGGCCATATTTGGTATAAAATAAATCTGAGGGGCCCCTTCAGACCGAGTTCAGACTTTGGGGCCCTAAGTTGTAGCTTTTTTAAGCTTATGCCTAAATCCGGTACTGACTACTTCGTCAGTACAGTCATTGAAATGCCGCTTTACATGGCACAAATATTATAATTGGAAGAACAAACATCACGATTTGCCGGCAAATGATGCGATGGCATATCAGGGTATATGTTTCCGGTAGAGTCCAACTTATAGACGAGTGCATACGGTAATAATATTAATTATCCTATTATTGCCTTCAAGAAGGGGGTGTGTAATCTGCTTTGGAATACGATGACGAGTGCCTCACAAGACAACATTGTAGGAATACAGTTCCAACCGAAAAAAAAGCTGTAATAGATGTAACACCTCACTTGGCGCCATGTGACGTTTTAGAACGTCTCCGCATGGCGATTAGGTCCATCATGAAAGTGTAATGATTGCTTCCATGTATAGTTTTAAGAAATCGAAGGAAAATGACTACACTACCTACACTTAGACAATCGAAAACTGTGACGTACTAATACTACAGATCAAATGAGATATTACGTAGACAACCACATTCTCTGTTCTTTAGAAGGTGCGGTAACTCTATTCGTTGAGCATGCTAGTGATATTCTAATGGTCGATGTTTCCCTACTCCATTGTATTAAATGTCTTCCTAACAGCCACTTTCAACATACTGCAACAAAAACAATTATGTGATTAACCTGAATGGCTGCTACAGTAAAAGACGTGATCTGTTATTGAATTCAGTCCTTTAAGTGCACAATGAATGTGCTTTAACAGACGTGCTGAGGATATTCTGTACTAAGTTTGTTAATTGAGAAATGTATTCAGTGGAAGCCATTACATAAAATATCAAAAAAGGCTTCTCACGCGGCAATTACTTTTCAGTATTTTTACATATTTATTGCTGATAATGATTCGACTTTAACGAAGTTCACGGTCGGTCTCTCTCTCTCTCTCTCTCTCTCTCTCTCTCTCTCTCTCTCTCTCTCTCTCTCTCTCATCATTCGTAGATAAACAGCAAGGTTTAGTTATGTAAACGATAGTGAAACTATATCCACACACTGGAAACAAAGATTTCAGAATGGTTTTTAAAACTGTAAGTTTATAGACCCAGTTTTAAAAACTTTGAATCTACTATAAAGAAAAAAAATAAAACCTTTGAAAATTTAGAGTTGTGGACCAGAAATAGGAGACACTGGTGACTCGTGTCCGAAGGTTAGGTATAAACTATCTAAGACTCAAATGTCTCTGACAAAATGGACAACTAAGAAACAGTTACTCTATTCCGTGTGAATACTGCGATCAACATAGAGACGGGCAACACATATCGAATCTTTGTTGGAATATGGACAATGACAAGGAAATCCCAGTCAAAGAGTTACATTATTTGTCTCCTATGAGGCTTGCAGAGTGATGAGACATATAATGTAACCACGCTGCTGAGACTTCCTTGTCTCGGTCCAAACCAAAACGTAGATTATTTTTCTCACCCAATAATTTCCTTTAAAGTAAAGAGAACTCTTCACTAGTGTCATATAGTTTACGTCCAAATGTTTACAAGCGGTTCATTAATACAGATACATTCATGAGGGCAGTGGTGTAACTGTTGCATCCGAAGTGCACAGTTTATACACATGAGCAAACAAAAATAACAACATAAAACGTCGCATAGTAATGAGGCATTACCCGTGGATTTTATATGAAAATAACAATATATAATTAATATTTATTACAAGAAACTATTCCATTTTCATCAGTTCCAAGTTAGAAAGTTATATTGTAAATAATGAATTGATACTGGGTACTCAGCTTTACTGTAGTTATACGTAGTACAAGCTGTGGCGAAGAATAACTCTTCGTATTAGATTATTCATGGGTAATTAGAGATCTATGTCACTATCGTATATAACTCCCCATTTATTTCGAGGAGATAAAACCGTATGTTGACTCGTTCTGGCTTGTTAGTGCATTTTTTGTCGTTAAATATTGTAGGCATACTTTTGATTCAGCTGGGGCACAATTGAGATGCTTAACAAAGTAAGAGTAAAGCATGTTTGACATGACGTTTCTGGCTGTTACTAAGTTTTCTATAGTAGTTAAGAGAGTTGTGAGACCATGAAGTGTATTGGTCTATAGTAATATGTGCATGGATCAGTGTTTTCTGTCATAGTTCATTTCACACGCCATTGAGAATTTTATCCTATCTGTAGCACAGTCAATTTTCAGGTCAGCGTCATTAAATGTAGCTAACAGGATACAATTTGTTTCATACCAAATATTTAAAACTAGTTAGGTAGCTTTAGATTCATTTAACGACGATGACCTTTAGGCCTGCATATAGGATACAATTGCCCATACTGCATGGAACGAACTAGCATAATACCAACAAGCTCGACATCGTGTGCGTGAGTCTTTGTCTCTCTCGAAATGTTTTGTATAGTTTGTTCTTACAAATGGATTGACCTCAAAGTTTTTGTTACATATTTGTTGATATTGTTATTTGATTTTAGAACAACTAAGTCACACTCTGCAGAATAAAAAAAAACGGTTTCTTTTTTAAAAGTAGTTCAAAGCACTTGAACACCTTCACTGAGAAGACTAGACTGAGATGACTAGACAGAGATAAGAAAAGTAATGTTAGCAAAACAATTATATTTATCTGTCGCATGGGTGAGAAATCTTGGTTCTTTCTGGGTTGTTGTAAGAAAATTGAAACCCCAGGATAATGGTAACCTCTATAAAACGCTGTTCGGCTTAGGCAAGTTTAATTGTAATATTATCGTCGTTTTTGTGTTTTTGTCAGTTATTATCTAGACCTTTTTTCCGGAAGTCGAATCTGGGGTTTCCCAAGCTAACATTTAACGCATGCGCAATCAACGTAGTGTAACCTTTAATCCTTGGTCATTAAGATAGTGTCTGGTTTTGAAAAATGTTGTAAAGGTTTGACATATGTACACTGATTATTACAAAACTAGTGTGTTTGCATATCAATAGGGAATATTTCATTAACCTGCCTGAAACAGAAAAGTATATTTGAATACAAACTGTAGGACAGCGGGCAGGATTTGTGGGATTCTATGAAACGTTCTCCAGTAGGCCCCAGTGAATCACACATTGTAATTGCGGTGGACCACCTGACTTTAGCGGGTCCATTGAAATTTGTCCTACCCTTTCCGCGGTCCTGGATAGGACTCAAAAAGTTGCTTGATCCATTTCTCAAAGGAAAGAAGTGGGTACACGATGTTACCGTGTGACCAGAATTATAATTTAGACACCTTTACGATGACTTCTCAGAACTGTATACTTTATAAAACTTTAAGGCTTATAAACCTCTTGAAGTATAGAATTGGCTAAATATATGTTGATTAGAATTAGCTATATATATATATATATATATATATATATATATATATATATATATATATATATATATATATATATATATAAAGAATACAAATCATATGGCGAATAACAACCCTCTCAAGCGTACTGGATCCACCAAGGGATCACGTCTGTCAGGGATTAATTAAAATAGATGCAATAAACTGACGACGAACAGTACGAAACTAGTAACTAACTAGCCTAAGCGCTTTCGACTCTTAATGAGTCTTTTTCAAAGGCAAATACAAAACATAGTTACGACAAACAAATAAACACAAAAACGTTGTGTTTGTCGTAACTATGTTTTGTATTTGCCTTTGAAAAAGACTCATTAAGAGTCGAAAGCGCTTAGGCTAGTTAGTTACTAGTTTCGTACTGTTCGTCGTCAGTTTATTGCATCTATATATATATATATATATATATATATATATATATATATATATATATATATATATATATATATATATATATATATATATATATATATATATATATATATATATATATATCCCGTCTTCGAGAGACGATGGTGTAGCTTCCGGCTTGGGTGTCCTATCTACACCTGCACTAGCAGCTGAAGATTCCGACCCTTGAGTGACAGTCTCTGTTGCACTTGTTGCAGGTGAAGTTTGGTGCTTATTGACGTTGTAGTTTGGTGTGTGTGTGTATGGTCCAATTAAAAGTACGTATTTTGCTGTATTCTATAGCATAAAACTATATAGAATACATCGCATTTCACTAATGCTGGTATACCTCAAGATTTATTTTGGTATAATTTCAGAAAATATCTGACTCATTTCCGAAAAAATGAGATTTTCTTATTAGAATGTGTTACTAAGGAATTTTTAAACTGGATTCTATTTGGAACAGCTTTAATATGATAATGTTAGACACAATGGGTTTCATACCGACCGAATCAAACACATGCATGAACATGGATTGATAATCCATCTTGTTCTTATTTTAAATGACTTCAATATTGCAGTCTTTGTTAACTGAAAGGTTTTTGAAAGCGCAAACACTCTTCCCTAATCACTCATTACCCACATACAAAATTGTTTGTGTCGCATTTGGATGGTTATTTTTGTTTCGTATTGTATAATTCACGATGAGGCCTTTTCGAGCCGAATAGTACTTAACGCCATGCAGAACTATACACGACACAAGCACATAATACAAATAATTATTCTTATATCAAATTAGTAACCGCGCATACCTAAAAATATCATGATAATTTCAGAAGTTAAGAAATTAAGGGTCAATTCTACAGAACTAATCATTGCTATCATAAAGACTCGTGAATGCTGTTCATTTATGACGTCTGCTCATAGAAATTAGCTAATTGCTCTGGTTGGGAATTATTTTCTCAACACCGACTCCACCTAATGAATAAACGTACTAGCTTCTACTCAGCAGTAAATATGCGTTAGGGTCTAATAATCGTTCCGAAAACGGCGCATAATCTTCCGCGTCCATCATCCGTCTAGGCTCTACTATTTGAATATGATGAATTCATCAGCCGTTATTTGTACTATCAGAACTTTACCTATACATTTCCGTTCTGGAAATTGATACAAAAATTATAAAATGATGCAATCTGATATAAAAACAAGTTAAACATTTTATCTTGTAAAATTAGTTTAATGACGTTATTTAGCCAGTGGTAGAAATGGGTTACTTCCTCAAATGGTTCACGTCTCCAGGGTTTGAGACTGTAATGGTAAAAATAAAGGTTAATTAGCCGGATTGGATTCATGCGATGGTCGTCCGAGCGTGATGAGAAGTTACGTTACTATTTTTTTAAAAAAAATGGATATGTGTAGTTTTCAGTCTTCGTGCGATTCTGAAGGGATAAAAGACGCGTGACAAAATTCGAGCGGAAGGTTGTGGTCGCGTTGCATTCCTTTATTATTTTATAATACCGTTAATGTGATTTCATGTAGTCAGAAATTTCGTCGTGCTTTATTGATAAAATTGCAGACTCTTATGGTAGAACTGAGTTGACGTCAAAAACCCGTCTACGCTACCACTAGTCTCACTTTCGTAGGTCCTTTGGGATAGGTATTTATACTGGAGTGAAATCCCTCTTATTTCTCTGATGGCTGGCGCTCCACACTGGGACAAATCTCTGCCACAGCGACTTCAGCTCGTCAATTAAGTCGTTCTCTAGATCTCTCCTGTCCACTGTGTCATGCCGCGTGTCGCCGACTGGTTCCTATTTTATTCGCCGACTGGATGCTTTTCTGACTCATCGACTTGGTGTAGAAAATGACAGGTAAGACAAGCAAGAACAACAGATTTGGGTAATCTTGAGCCATTTGAAACGGTGTCATAATTATATTTTCCATAATAGTTATTAAATACTGACTAGAGCTGATTATTCTGACCTGGATGGGAGGGTCAAAGTTGTATCGGTTAGAGAAAGTGATCTTAATTGGCTAAACTAAAGGAGTGAATTTGTTTTTCAGTCGAAATTCAAAATGTTCACAATATGTTAAGTTGGATCTTTTCTGATAAAGGGAAGCTGACAACGATATCGGTAAAAAGTATTCTTCTCGTTAAAAATATCATTCAAAGCACGAGGGGTCTCAAACTTTGTAAAACATGGAGTTAGAGAAGAAACGGAGATAATAATCTGATGATAAGCGAACGATGGTTCGGGGAGGCCTAAATGTATTGTCTCAATTGCATATAATATATTAAGCGGTGTAAATCTGTAATAATTTGTTGAATTTATTCGTTTAAAACTCATACTTCAATTTACCTTGTGTCGAACACTTAATTCTTGCATGCATTTTGTCTCGAATGTCATATGATTCCTGTATTGTAAGAATGTTATTCAATGTTTCATTACTATGAATGTGTTAAGACTGAATGGTATTGTACATAATATAAATCATGTATTGTAGGAATTTCATGCATTTCTTCTGATATGAATTGTGAGAAGTAAATTATCTGTCCTAAATTATTTGTATCATGTGTGCTGAGAATATATTTTTCTATGTCTGGAAATATATGTCAATGAATCGTTAATTGTCAAAGTATTGTAGTTTGGACCTGAAGTGAAATTCATTAATTCCCTAGTGTAATTACGTTTCGAATTCTCTCTAACAGAAAATCGATAGTGTTAGCATTAGAAACGTGTGTCTACTGACAGATCAGCTAGTAGTTTACAACACACACAGAGGTGTGCTTATTTATCTTAGGGGTCTGATTATGTCATGGTTCCAATTAAGATTTCGAGTAGACCCTAGAAAATACATACATTCACGTTAATAGGATTGTGTTATCATCAGGTGCGAGCTATTCATAGCTTAGTTCTGTTGAATTAAGACAGGCGATATCTGATGTAAAAAGAGTGGCAAATGGTTTGATTCTAGAGGAAGAAAAACACCTGACCCATATTTATGCTCTGTATTATATTTGCATTTAAAGGAAACAAAATAGCTCCATGCATTACTGTACAGTGGAAAAGAGCAGTCTACAACCAAGATATTTGATGACCTAAAGAGGCTGGATGAATGGAAAGGAAAGGAAAAGACAATCTCCTTGATAAAGATAACCAAAAAACACAAGGAGTGGGGGACATCACATATCATTTCCTAATCCTCCTGACAAACAGGATACAATTTTCCGTAAGAAAATATATTTTTCAGCTAATTCTTCATTAAGTCAATTAAAAATTAAAACAGTTTTCTTAATTTGTTTCACTCTTACACACACAAACACTGCAATCTGATTAATATCAGATCTCCTCTTTTCTAAATGAAGATCTGACGACCACTTAAAGTCATGTTCTGGTGACCTTTGAATTAGCCAATGGAGAGCAACTTTTCAAAAAAAGTAAATCTAATGGTTCGTTACACACTCGTGTTCCTCATCGTAATACTCTCTCTCTCTCCAAACGCGAATTTTTTAGACTTCATCTGACTGGTTGATACATTATTATAAATTATATAGTATATAGTAATAGCATAGATTGCCAGAACATGACCCCTAAACGGTCGCTGTCAAATCTTCGTGTATAAAACCGGAGTTCTGATTTTAAAAAGATTGACAAACACTGATGCTTTCCCCCTTCCTCTCTCTCTCTCTCTCTCTCTCTCTCTCTCTCTCTCTCTCTCTCTCTCTCTCTCTCTCTCTCTCTCGTAACATGGTATTTTATATTATTGTAATTTTATTGTGCTAATGTATTATAGTTTATTCTGTTGTATTGTACTCTGTTATATTGTATTGGAATGATATTGTTCTACATTGTCTTGTATTTACATAGTATTAGTGTATTGTACAGTATGGTAAGATATGGAATTGTATTGTCTTGTAATAAAATTATAAGGTTAAATAAATGATTGCCTGTGTGGATTTTGCCTACAGTGCACAGTGTGTAGTTCGTTCCTGATGTTGTTATGTGACTCATGTCACGTTGATTTCTTTCTACTTTTGCCTTTCCAAAAACGTACGATAACGTATCACAAGAATTGAACGTTTGTCTTGGAGATATTTGAGATTTGTTTGGATTTGAACATATTGGAAAGTTTAGTACCTAAAAATGCATAAATTATACATAGGAAAATTTATTGTCCATAGTACGAGGTGGTGGGTGAGTGGGTGGGATGGAAGGAGGGAGAGGAGACATGGCCTAAATATCTCGTTCTGAGTACCCTCAAATAGCAAATATCATGTTCTTTCATATTTTTAGAAACATTTTATTTTAATTTTTAAAAAGCATTTTTGACAGGTTTGCATCGTTTAAGTTTTATCAGTATGAAGTAAAGTGGCAAGTTTGTGTATATATATATATATATATATATATATATATATATATATATATATATATATATATATATATATATATATATATATATATATATATATATATATATATATATATATAATCAGTCGCACTACTGCGTGAGACAATACTATTATTGAAAACGCTAATTTCCAGCGCTACATTTCTAACTTACTATTAATTGCCCACACAAACAAAGATGCTAGTTCTCAGGTCACGTGTCACAACAAAATGTATTCCAAGGAATATCTTCAGTTATAATGCTATTACAATAAGGCATATACTTTGTACTCACTCTAAAGAGACAGCTCGCATTATTTGTATAGGTCTGTACTTCCTGGCAGGTCAACAACCAGGACATACGTGCATCTAATTTACTGCATCTACGCGAGCCAAAGTTTCGATATGTAAACCCTATCTGCACATTGGCGGATCGATCAGATTTCTATGTGCTTAAGATCTGTGAATTTCATTAGATACGGCGGCATGCCAAAGCATCCAATTAAAATTAAAATTTGAGAACTATTTCTACGTGATTGAGACAAGGGCAGCGCACAACTTGAATGGACCAATAAATAAGGTCTCACCTAATTTTTAAGGTAGAAGGCATGAACCTAATTATGACAACCCTATCATTTATAAATTCACACATAAGCTAAATCTGTAATGTGGTTTACATTTACTTTGAGTTTGGCTTGTAAATAGGTTTTCTTGTTGGTGACTGCATGTCACAGTTAAACTAGCATTGGGGATCAAATGCGTAACTTGGGCTGCAAATGTGCAGCCGACTTGGCTTACGAATTTACATGTGTCTGATTCAGACGTAAATATCTAAAAATCTATATGGTTGAGGGGTTATGAAAAGTATGCTAAATTTTTTATAGTACTAGTGAACTTTCAAGATGAATAAGGTTCATACTGACTCTGTTAACTGGCTTCTCACAGGAACCTTTTGAAAATAGCTCTTTTCTGTCAAAATTAATGCAAAAAAAGAGGGGTTGGTGGTAGTATAGGTTCAGTATCAAAACCATCAGTTGCATACGAAATTAACCATGATACCTTAGTCAGAATCTTACAAGCATCCTTTCAACAAAAATGAGTTTTTTATTTGTATCTTTCATTTTTCTGCAATAGGTCAACGTCGGATGAATATTTGCCAAAAAAACTGTCCTGTGAGACCTAAGCAATTTTCCACTGCTGATCCGTATTTGTACAAATACCTTTCGCTCATATAAATCTGTAACGACTTCTCTCTGGTACGGAATCATGGATCCAATATTAAACTTAAAACTTATCCTTTTGAAGTAAATTGCCTCCACCAATCGGCCCATGTACAAAGCATCGCTTTTAAACGCTATAGCTTAGTTGTCATTAAAGGATGAACTCATGAAATCCAATAGAAGTCTCTAGGACAAAGTACTAACGTATCTTCTGAATCAGGTGTACATAAGGGTAACTTGTCGGATCTTTGGCTAACGAAGATGCGTTTACTGGTCATTCCATTTACTTTAGTCACTAAAAGTTGAAGACTAGTTAGGTTACAGTGTAGATACGGCCCCAGCCTGCACAGTAATAAAGACTGCAATTAGCTTGCAAAAAAATGTTCACACACATGCACACGCACGCACGCACACACACAATATGGTACGTGGCGAAATATTCATTATGTGTCTTCGTGCAGATTGACATTTTACTGAAAAGTAATATAGCTGCGTGTTTTATTTACACCATATTAATTCTATAGATAATTTAGGCACACGTATAAGGAGCAAAGATTAGTAGATTACTATTTAAATACGAGTAAATATCATTTGATAACTTTTTGGGAACATATCCGATTGCAACATGGACGGAGCAAAGCAAGTCGCGTGCGACGCTATAGAGAAAGCCAGAGATGATCTATTTACAGTCAGTCAAGACATCTGGTCCCACCCTGAGGAGAAGTTCCAGGAGCATCATGCCCACGCAGCTTTGACTACTTTTCTTGAAAAGTTTGGATTTAATGTAGAGAAAAACTTTCACCTGCCTACGGCATTTCGAGCAGTGCTTGGAGATGGAAATATCGGACCCCATGTAGCCGTATTGTGCGAGTACGACGCCTTGCCAGAGATCGGACATGCATGTGGGCACAACCTCATAGCTGAAGTGGGTGTGGCCGCAGCACTAGGGGTCAAGGCGGCATTTGAATATATAGGAAAACCAGTTGGCAAGGTTAGCATTCAAACATACGCTTGAAGTGCATTAATTACCTTGTGTTGTTGTTGTCGTTTTTATGTCAAATGTTTGATAAATTTTCACTTGATAGTTCATTTTATTGGTTGCTAGTATGAATTCAGTTTTCCTCATTCTTCTATTCAATATTATCGCGTCCTGCTTCTCTTTGTTTGTTTTTTTCTCCTTCTTCGCCTTTTTCAATACTAATAATAATAATAATAATAATAATAATAATAATAATAATAATAATAATAATAATAAAATTATTATTATTATTATTATTATTATTATTATTATTATTATTATTATTATTATTATTATTATTATTATTATTTGCACAATGAAAACGTGTGCAAGAACGCATTGAAACCTATATTCGGAAGACGAATCTCAAGCTTTAATATTTTTCTTCCTCAGTTTGCAAAAAGATTAAAATTAGCCAAGCCGTATATTATCGTTATTCTTGCACAACTTATTTACCAAGTGCAAACCTTACTTGCAAAACACATTACAGGTGAGTTTGATGATCAGATTTGTTTTATATTAAAGATGCACATCCAATACCGATGTTAGAGTAAAACTTGCATCATAAAATTACACACGTCAACCCAGCTAAAAGATTTAATCCTGAAAAATGCACGAGTGGAGAATGTGTAATTATACAGCAGTGATAAAAGCTTTGTTGATTAATTATTGTGACCCTTTACACCATTCTTAAAGAATCATCTGGTCATGTTTTCTCAATTTAATTGCTGTTTTCGAGTGGATTGCGTGTTCTAACTGCTTCTACTTTTATAGCTGTCGTTACATTAATTCGAGCTGGCAGCCTAGATATAGAAAATTATTTGGCTAAGCTGCACGATTACAAACTCATGTCCTAAACACGTTTAATTATCTTTGAGATACCTTAATAAATCAGAAATTTAGTTATCTAATCACATGGATGCCATGTTCTGAATTCTGTACACCTCTTAATAATTCAATTGAATAGTCCAATTTTATGTAGAATATACGTAATGAAAAAGGTATGCAAATGAAACTTTTTGACTGTAATGAACATAGCTAGGGTAAAGTTTAAATATATGTCTGACATGAAACCACGGTTACTCGGTAGGACGTCAGACTTGTGATCCAAGTATCTCAAGTGTACGCTAGGATAGGCAACCTCTGTGTGTCCTTGACAAAGGCACGTAGCTGCCATTTCATTATTATCATATAGTCAAAACAAAATGCTGAATCTGTAGTTTAAAGAGATATATACACACACAGCAACAACAAAAAGGGAAAAAAAGAAAGAAAACAAAAAAGAGCAAGTTGCAAACAAGTAAACCTGTCATACAAGTCAAACTCCAAACTACCTGGTGATTACCTCGGCTTTTTTCAAGAGGAGCCTTTTGTCTTTTTAGTTGACATTCGCAATTGTACTGTTGTTCTACAAATACAACTTTCTTCTTAAGTCATATTTATCAACCTGTATTTATTATAAATATTTATGAGTACAGTTTAATTTAGTAGTCATTTATTTTAAATTTACTTTTTTACATCTCTTATCCCTAAATGAAAATGTGATATCTAGCTTGTATTGTTGTGGCATAATTAAAAAATCTCGCAGTCACGAAAGCAAAGAAAGTAGATCTCTGTGCTCTGCTTTTGCCCGTATTGAATAGTAGCCTACAAGATGAAAATGGAGTCAAGTTCAGTGGCGCCCGCAGAATTATTTTCAGGTGGATGTGGGGACAAGACATGGGGTCAGCTAATAAGTTTTACAGATATAGGCCAGTCCCCCCCTCTGCCCTTTTGTCCCTAAGTGCGGGCTCTCCTGGTCAAGGTATGTGAATGTACATAACAATACTTTGCTAAATGCAAGTCTTAGTAATGATTGAAACGTGAAGAGTAGGTCAGTATGACCTACTTTTGTCTGTGACGAGTAGTATCATCTAAGACGAGTAGTACTCTCTAATGGGAAACACTGCCATAATTTAAAAAAAACTGAACTAAATGCAAGCATTTAAAGTTAATGCATCCGCCATCAACACTGGAGACAATACAGTTGGAGAAGTGATCTTTTTGTGTCTCTCCTGCACTTTGCATGTGAGATAAAATATGTTGTACAACTTGTCACGACTACATTTTATTTTAAGAGGAAATTCATAAGAAACTAGTTAGTCCATCTCTCCCTTCTTCCGTCTTGATGTTCATTTTGTATGTAGTCTCATGCAGATGTTCGTGCCCATATGATTGAAGAGTCATAAACCTCTGCTAATTTGGTGAAAAATGAAAAAATTTGGTATTTTCCCAACCATGGACCTTGCTTAACCTAACCTCTATGCTAGACACCCCCACCCCATTTCTTTTTGTTTTCTCTTGCGGTTTCGAACCAAAATGGAGACAATTATTTTTGATCACGTTCTTTTCTCCTTGAAAGAGTAGGAGAATGAATGGTACTTTGAACTATGTTTTTTGTTGTCTTTTTTACTTATGCTGAGTGATAATTACCATGGAGATTTCTAGGTCTACGGCAAGTTTAAGTTGTATTGAGAAGAAACTTCACTTCGCTGCACTTGATTTCTTGATTTCATGAAAGATAAGTTGACCGAGAAACACATGGGGTTTGAACTTTTGCACAGTAAATGATGCTATATATCGATTTTTAATTTG